>JAMKCH010084932.1:0-115394 GCA_023653785.1 Ophioderma brevispina | reverse complement strand
GGGTCCATTCCCCAAACTGGATGTGTCATCAATCCGGATGACATGTATACTAACTAATGCGTATGTCCTACATAACAGACCTTTTCATACCAGTTACACAGTACTTTGGACAAATTGGTCCGCTCAGGCATGACATAGTATGCACGTAGATTTACAACGGAGTTTCGGGAACGGACCCCAGAGCTCCATCGTATATTGCTGTTGGAAGATTGGCTGACTCTACTCGAAGGCTAATAGGCACAAAAATGGGCATTTCCTTCTCTTGCTTGTCAATTTTCTTCATCACTATTCATCACAATGCAGCAAGCCATTTGTCTCCTTCCCATTTGTCTTTGTCACACACATTTTGTCAGTACAAAGAAGCAATTAAGTTATGCTCTCACCCCAGCTATATGGCACTGCAAATGTAGACCAGTCGAAATAGGGAGTTCAGTGGATCAACCCACAATCATTGAAAAAAGTGTAGGAGTTGCATGTAAGAAAGTAAAAAAATCATCTCCCCACTCTGCTCCCCAAATGTTGAGCATTGTCTGTGACTATAGTAGTTGTATACATGTCTCAAAATGGAATGATTGGGGAAAGGGAAGGTTAACTTTCCTTGCACATAATTTAAAAAACCAAGATGCTATAGATGTTATACTGTAGCAGTTCTTCTCTCATTTCCACAAAAGGCTGACAGATATGACTAACTTGTTGGGAGTAGCTTCTTTTAACTATTTTTTTTCCTTCAATCTGTACTCTATCCTAAAAGACTTTTTTAGCCTGACTCAGCATTTGCTTGAGTCTGGTCCCAGGACCCGAGCGTGTGTCCGCATGGATCAACCGTTTAAACAAACACACACACAATGTACTCATTTTCCATGTTCAAAGAAAGCTAAGCTTAAATTAAAATGCTGTAGATTTAGTATAGCATCCCAACTACTTTTTTCCAATGATTGTAAACAAAATTGCAACATGAATGCTTTGTCTTGTTTTGCTGCATCCTCCTGAATGAGAAAATCATGCCTGTTGCAAAAAATTAAAAAATTTTAAAGGAACAGAATATTTTTTTTAAACAAGATTTTCCAGTGTGGATAGATTACTGCACTGTAAGTAAAGTTGTCAGTTGTCAGGTGAGACATGAATAATATATATTGGTGCTTGGTAAACCAGATTAGAGTTGTTGTTGCAGTTGCTCAATCAAGCATGACAGAACTTTGATAGGTTAGGGATGCCACCCTCCATAGCCTTGTACAAGTTTTTTTGTTTGTTTTTTACACAGGTAGACTATGCATCAGTAATTACAATTTTTGGTTCAAAAAAAAAGTGGGAGGATATTATCATCCACTTGATAGCTACACATGGAGGGCATAAAAATGCTGTAACATACACGTATCAACTCCTTTGGCAGTCCCCTCCCTACATCTTGTATCACCACATCAATGCCCCGATGTATAGAAATGTACATTCAGGTTCTTGACAGGGTTATCTGCATGAAGACGAGTTGAAGATTAAAAAAAACAATTGCACCCAAACCCATGGATGCACATAACCATGTTTGAGGTTTTGTGCTACAAGCAGTTGCCATGTCCTTTACTTACATTACCACACAATAGTCGAAATGAAAAGCAGACCGTGTATTTTCATTACAGCAAAATGAGCAAATTATTAATTCTCTTAACTTCAATAAATGTTTAGCATCAATAATGGGTTTGTAATCACTTACAAAAGGCTATACTCTATATCTTGCAAATGGAATATAATTGATAATGTCAGTGATGCATACATTTTACACACTTGCAATAAAAAGTACAGTTTATGATTTTGCTGTTTAAATGTTCAAGAGTATTAGTTATCCCGATAATAAAAAAACACGTCAATCAATTCAAAACAACTTTTCACATAGATAGTTTATTAAACGTCTGATATTCACCCCCTAATACAGGGTGACCCCAGAGGGTGTATTGAGTCAATCCCCACAATGCACCAGTTTTGGAACATTTCACCACAACAAGGTCAGGTGATCCCACAAAATATCCTATTCTTAACACATAAAAGCCTGACTTTTACACTCATTTGAGGCCCTCCACAAGGTGCTAGGACTTAGGGAATTTTTTTTAATGATCATGAAATGTCTTGTGTTCTTAAACTTTTAGAGCACTTTATCCCGAGTACTAACATGTGTTTAGTACAGTACAGTACAGTATAGGCACATTGCACTGCATTGGAGATTGATTCAAAACACCTCTCTGGGGGTGTGTGTCCTTAACAACTTACCCCCAAATAAAAATGGCTTTTGTCACCTCCTACATTTAAGGATAGGTTAATGTAGGACCTACCTTGCAAAAAAATATTCATTTTTGTTCAGATACTGGTTCATTGACTTGTGGAGAGACCTTTCCACAGGGAAACACTTTCCCTGATATTACTGATGCATCTTAAATGTCAAAATGTCACTTTGGACAATAATTCAACATTTGTTAAGAAAATCAAAGCATTTTTGTTTTGCATGACATGCGACTTTCAATTGAATAGTAGATTCAACCCATCATGTACTCTAGTACTTTTCCAAAGTCTTATTGGCATTGAATGAGGGGGAGGTGGCAACGTCGAAATTAAAAATTCCACACAAATCTATTGAAACGTAGTCCAATAGCAGAGAAAAATCCAAGGTTGTGCTAAATGAAAGCATTAAGTCAACGTAGACGCATTTATAGCTGATTTAAACTCTCAGAACATTATGACTAATCGTATTTGCTTCAATGGTATTAAATATAACAGGTGAGTTGATGTTCCTGACTTAAAGCGCCCATGTTTTGGATACGAAGGGACACAAAAGTCTTTGTTTCACTCTCCTGTAAGAAATAAAAAGGCCAGATTCTATTCGTTCATGAAACGGTGAATCGGGCCACAATTATGCCTCCTCGTCCCAACTAATCCGACGCTGTCCAAAAACCTTTCCTTGGTGAACACAATGGGTTGAAGATATTATAATGTTATAAGTTAATTCATTTCCCTTTTTGATTGGAATGTTAGCAGCACTCACTGTTTGCTTTCCAGTTTGTTCAATCATGTGCTTTGATAGTAAACACACAAGTGCTCTGTGGAAAAGCCTGTTTTGCACAAGTCATATCAATGGAGAATGCGACCATAAGTCACAAAAACCCCTATGCAGCTATGCATTTTCTCTTTTCTTTTTCTTGCATTTATTTTTTGTCTTCTTTTTAGGGTAGATACCTACATAACCCATTTCACAAAATAAGTTAAAATTAAACAAACTTGTATTACAGGAAGCTGTGCGAGGAAAAGCAATTCTAATTTTGGTCAAGTTTCTTATTGGGTCATCCTGTAGAAGCAACTGAAAATTACCCTCTATATAGCCTATTTGCTGCTTCATGGTATTTACTTGTGTTGAGAAACTGCTTTGGTTATGACTGCCAATGGAATAATTGGAACCTGATCAGGGTCCAAAAATTGTTAATTGTTGTAGGTCATCAACTGAATATCAACATCCATAAAACATTTGACTTTCTTTTTCACACTTTTGCAAACTTTTAATGAATAAACTTCATATACAGATCACAGACAAAACACAATTGCAATAACTACTTACTGACGTGTTAACTGATTTTTTATATACTTAAATTTACTAAGCTTCCAAACTGGCTAACTAAAACAGGTGGTCTATGAAATCACTAAATAAATGAGTATGATAATTTGAAATTGTGTGTTGGACAAATTATGCTAAAAACTCAATTTAAAGATTTCATTTGCTTGACCAATGACTTGTTATACAAGGTGTCCTGATTCAAGAATGTTTTGATTACATTACTTAACTGATGTTTAGACAAATGAAACAGTTCTGCAGAGAGAAAGCATTTCTCTCTGCCATGGAAGTAATTGATTCTCCAAAACAACTTTTGGTATCAATACACTACTTTTTGAAAAATGATTATAAAAAAAAGGCCCTTTTACAATTATACATGAAAGTTTTAAGACTGGAGTAAACATCTCTCTTGATTGTTTTGTTTGTTTTGGATGGTGAATAACCCTTTTAATGAAACAAAAATTACTGTCGACACGCAATTCATTCATTCAAGTACAACCAGTTCAAATGACTTATGGATTATAATACAAGAAATTGCATAGAATATAATTCAAACATTACAAAAGTCTTAATTTTGAACCGCAAAAATGCAATTCAAAGATTACTAATGGGATACAATAAGATCTCTATCAAAAAGTGCAGCGTAGACTCTAGGCTTGCCGAGTCATTAAGCTTTTTTTTGCTTGTTTGTCTCGTGTTGTTGTTTGTTGAATTATTAAGTAATGTGTTTTAAAATTAAGTATGTAAAGATAAAAATAATGGATACAAAATTGTGTTGTATTAGTGATTTGTCATTTTGATTATTTGAATACGAAAGTGCCACTTGTTTATAAAATGTTTTCTTGGTTTTTTTTTAATTTTGGACCTTTTTCTTGTATTATACAAAAAAGTGATTTTTGAATAGGAACAAAATTCATATTAGCGCCAAACATTTCCTCTTTTCAGAACCGTTTCAATATTTCTAAACATTCCATGTGTTAAGTGAATTATGCAACAAGCGGTCTTGAGTGGCACTGGATACTCAACAATCACAGAAATTTATTCAAAGTTTAATTTAAAAAATGACAGAAATAACAAGGACAAATTCAATCATTTGAAATTGTTGTGCATTGTATTCAAATCCTAATGAAAAACAAAAAAAAAAAAAAAAATGAGAACTTATTTCAGTGCCAAATGCAATTTCAAGTATCTAAACTTGCTTGGAACCCCTTGTATCTGTTAGGTAAGTAATTAAATCTTTCCATATTTTGCAGTAGGAATTGCACCAATCCAAAAATTCCTATCATGTTGGTATACACAGAGCTACTCTATTGATCCAACTGACCTATTGAGGTGCACTGCCTTATTCTCTGATTTTGAAAATTGTGTCAATCTGAAATAAATAATATAAGAAAGTAATAATTTCCTGGCTACTTAGTAGATATAATCACAGCTTAAATAACAGGACACCCAGCAGGTATCAAAGTTTTTCTCATAAGCCCTTATAATGAGGGCCAATTGTTTCCACAGCGTAAAGACCACCAATAACCACGTCCCCTGAAGGGGTATTTATGCTGCATAAATTACACTTACTTCATATTACTTCAATGGAATACATGGGTATCATCGGCTAGCCAAAACTTAAAGTATCCAGCAACCAAACACCATAACGATGTTTTTCTTTTAGAAGATGTATAGTGATAGGCAATGTTGTCATTAGAGCTCATTCTAATTCTTTGCAGGCTTTGGAAGGTTCCACTTTTTTCCTGGACCTTGTTTCAATAGCCACTGATTAAATTGCAATCTTCATGTCCTTTTGTTATATTAACAAGGGGGCTTTCAAAGCACGGTACTCAAGTTACCTTCCTCGAGTCACGTGACATCAACACGTTCAGGCACTTAGTGGCGTAATATTGTTGCGCGCCTTATACGCCGCACATGTCAATAATTGAATCAATGCTCGCAATTTAATGCGAACTATTGCATTAGCCAATGATGTCACTGACTCGGAGAAGATAAAAGCACTATAGTCTTAGCTGATTTTGTGATCACTGATTACCCGTCTTGTGTGGTTGTAATGCTAAAACAAATTATTGAGTAGTTGATTATAACGACTATGAAACAACCTTCAAATGTTTTACATCAAAAGTTGGAAACACATGCATAGTTACTTATGACAAAAACAAACTGTAGAAAGTGACCTTGCACAACTAATGATGGGTCCACGAACCATGACCTCAATTTTTTAAACAGTGTCCACACATTTGACCTTGAAACATATTTGGCACTTAAATTGTGATAACATGCATCAAGTTTCAGACCAATCCATTAAATAATACTCTGATGATCTTGAGATGACCTTGAACGTGTTTGCCCTTGGGTTGTGATCACATGTACCGTGTTTGAGTTTAATCCAGTCTCAATCTCCTGATTTGGACCTGAGATGACCTGAACTGTTTGTCCCTTAATTGTAATCACATGCACCATTGTTTGAGGCCAATGACTTTGAGTGACCTCTTATGATGTTTAATGTTTGAACATATTTGGCCTTGGATTAAGATCACAGGCACCAAGTTTGAAGCCAAGCCAGTAACCAATACCTGGTAACATTGAGTGACCTTGAATGTGCTGGTCACTTCAGTGTATTTGTGATCACATGCACCAAGTTAAGCCAATCCAGTAAGCTAATCTGATGATCTTGGGAACTGGTTGACCCGTAAAAGTTTCAACGTCATGCAATACCACAAGGCCTGATATAAATCTGTCACGATTTTACTGGAATTATGCAAGCAGGTACTTAATGCATGGGAAATGTCCAAAATCTAATCAAGTAAGCACTTATCGCACTCAGCCACCCACCTCAAGTTGCATAATTGTAGGCCATAGGAAACTTTGAGAGATATCAAGTGCACACACACACACACACACACACCCAAACACCCCAGCACACACACACACACACACGACCCACCCACCAAACGCCAGCCCTACCACACAGGTTCATGAGGATTGCTAAGTCTCTTTGAACTGGTTCAGGCGAGACAAAAATCGAGGATTTGGAAAGACCCATTTTCCTCACATATAATGCACTAAGCTTGAATTAATTTGCAAAAACAATGACAAGATTAATATGTTCTACAATGGGTGAAGCTGTGTGCTATATGAACATGAGATTGTTATTATAATCCTGAAACTGTTTATTTCTACACATTGTAATACCATGCCAAACCAACATTCATCTATTGTATCTAATGATTACAAGTAAAAAGTTATAAAATCCTCAATAATGTACAAGAACAAGTTTACCACAAAATATAACTCTTGTAGAAAATGGGAGCATCTCAAATACCAATAAAAACAGGCTTTTGCCGTAACTCTAATGCCAATAAATGCACAAATGATAACACATGTCCTTGTTGCCATGGTGCAAGGTGCTATGTGAATTTTGTTCAGATACATACTTCACAAATGCAATAGCACTCTCACACACAGCAGCTATCTTCCAATGAAGTTTTGAATACTTATTAACAGAACAGTGCATTATATTACTTCTGGCCCATGTCCAGTGGCAGGTGCAGGATGGAATACTTTCAGCCAATTTTTTCTCTATGCTTCCCCAGGTATGCCTCCCCTTACTGACCAACCTGGAGCTACCCCCCCCCGAGTCAATGAGCAAGCATTGCAGATAAATCATTTTTTTAAATGTAGGGCTACCTCTGCCAAAGACTGTTTATTTACATGCTGTTGTCAATGTTAAGTTGTCTGTACACAACTATTAACAAATCAAATGCAATCTCAGCATTATGCCATGATAGCATTTTCCACAATTTTTCCATACTTGCAAATCAAGAGAGTCATGATATTTTTGATAAAGTGATTAATATACATGAGAAGTTAGTTAAGAATACATGCTAAAGCATTTTTAAGGGATTTCCCATAACATTTTCCTTATCTGACACTCATTATTCTCACACAATTATTACTTGTGATATGATGAAGCAAAATTAGTATAAAGTCAGTGACATTCAATTTGTAGTTTTTTACATGATTTTAAAATGAATTACATTAGCTCCATTTTGCTGAGAACCCCATTAAAGTGTATTAGTTATTTTAACATCAGGCAAATTAAATGAACAAAGGTGTAAGTTTTTCAAATTGTGCTACTTCAATATGCCTAATGCTTCCGTGCTTCTTCTATAACAGGATTACAGTAATTTAAGAGATATTGCACTGCAGTCAATTTTTTACACATTTAATAAATGCAAAAATTCGCAATGGTGGTAACTGCACTGTCTCATATAAATGGAAAAAAAAATAAAATAAACAACACCACATTGTTCCTAGTTATCGTAACGTGCAGAAGATATTAACCCATCTGATCATCATTTATTTAACTTGTTTCCTATCAAAATGTCCCTTTTTTAAGTGTTTCAAAAATTGGTGCAGTTTATTTCTTTATCTTACAGAGGAATGCAAATCTCCATTTCCAGTATAGTGTCGTCTGCCCTCGCGGAAATTGTGAATCATGTTTCACCTATGACTCAAGTTTGGTTCCAATTGGACTTCAACTTTTCAATTGAGGTCAATTTTACATTTTCAGCCCATCTTACAACTTGACATCATGACCTTTCACCTTGGTATGTGACATTTGACCTCAACACCCATGTTGCACATATGATTCAAGATTGGCTCCAATTGGACTTCAACTTTTGAATCGAGGTCAATTTTACATTTTCAGCATATCTTACCAACTTGACCTTATTTTACCTTTGACCTTGGTATGTGACCTTTGACCTCAACAAAGAAAGAGTCACCCCATGTTGCACCTCTGACCCAAGTTTGGTTCCAGTTGGACTTCAACTTTTCAATTAAAGAGACACTGGCACATTTGAAAAACAGTGCGCCCTATGTATGTAAAGCTTTTACATACTTTAGCCCTCACCTGAAATGATTAATCCCAAATCAGCGCCCTTATGGGTAAACAAAACAATTTATAATAATATGACTCCGGCGACATTTATTCAGCAGACGACGGAAATGGCGTTTAACACAAGAAAACCCATGCCGGAGTTGATTCCCACGGCATGCACACTGTTCGACTGGCCTGTGACCTTCGTGGTTTTGATATCAATGAGTAGGAGTCTATGCTATTCATGTAATAGACACATTTGTTGATTAAAGTTACGGTAAACTTAAAGTTAGCCTACAAATTACCTGGGATGTAGCCTCTTATTAATGTCCCTATCTGTTTTGGATGTTATTTTTATGTGTAAAATATATCTCTATTCTTCCAATGGCATAGACACTCATTGCGAGCAATTGAAGAAATTTCATATTTTGTGAAAATGTGCCAGTGCCGCTTTAAGGACAATTTTACATTTCAGCTTACAACTTGACCTCGCATGACTTGACCTTTGTATGTGACCTTTGACCTCATCAACAAATAAGGATCCCAGTTGCACCTATGATCCAAGTTTGGTTGAAATCCATCAAAGTATGCTGAATTTACAGGCAAATGTTAACCACCTTTTCACGACAACAACAACGACGGACAACAACAGACAAGACTGGACAAGCGATTCCTATGTGTCTTTCCTGCTAAAGCTGACGACACAGAGAGGGGAAGTGCGAACATTTTACAATTTACATAATATTGAAAGTAACTACGTTGTACTTCCCTATGAAGGCTTTGCAACACTTGCAGCAGTAAACAGCAACAGGCAGGAAAAATGTGTCGGGACAATTTTGCCCTCAAGATTGTCAGTTTTTCTTTCTTCTTCTCTCACTCTTTTTTTCCTCTTTTGTGAAGAGATTATTGTTATCATAATTTAATTAGCTCATATTGGTATGGACACTTGCCTGCTTGTAAATAGTGATGGCTTTAAACTGATGTAAATTAAAATGCAATATAAAGAGCAAATCGAAATAAAGCATTTATCATCACAAGCCTACTTTAGGGGTTGCCAGATATAGGGCAAATCAATAGCTCCAGCTTGGAATTTTAGGGAATGCCACACATTTTTCGGCATAGATTACATTGGTGTACAAATAAAAAATATGGTTCTCCTGCAGTCTGTTTTACCTACAATAACTGAACCTTATTCCAACTAAGGGAAGTATGAACAGAATTTGAATGCTACATGTATAAGAGGCCTACACTTCTCTTTTCGCCTTAATCTTTTGGAGAGTGTCCTGTGCATCTGAAGCACCCTGCCGGTTTTTGGCTTCAATCGGGGATGTAGCTTTTAAGCACACTATGCGGACATGTCCCTGTTTTGTGGTATTTCCGCAATTGACCGATGTAAAACCAGGGCATTATCCCTGGGTGGATTGTCGAAAAACCGATTGCACCACACCCCCTTTGGGTGATCTTGTATACTAAATCAAATGCTTTGGGTCAGGTCATCAAACTCAGATGAGACAGCAAGAAAACAAAAAAAAAAAAAAAATAAGAAGAAGGAAAACAAAAGAGACTCTACCTTAAAATCTGACTTCTACACTTATTTAAGCCCACAAAGCAGTATTACTTAGCGAACTTTTAGCATGATCATGAAATATCTTGGGGTTCTTAACAACTTCTTGACCTTTTTAATCCTAAGTATGACATGTGTTTTAGTTACAGTACAGTATAGGCACATTGCAATGCACTATGGGACTGATCCAACATCCTCACCCCTCACAATAAATCAAAAATATGACATATCAGTAACATTAGCTCCAAAATGGAGAGAGCACCTCAATCTCCCGAAACTTTTTGTTGAAAAAACATTATCGTGGAAAAATACAGTCATATTTTGTTCTCATGTAGATGCATCCAAATAGGATTTAATTGCTACTTTTAATCCCATATTTGTAAAAAATTAAAAAAATAAGGAAACCTTCCTAAGTGGGGTCTTCTATAAAGTTGTGAAGAGTCACAATTTTTTCCTCAGGGTTATTTTTCTAGATTACTGAAGAATTTTGGGCCAGAAAATGCAGGTTTTTGATAAAAATTTTCTAAAAATCTGCATTATAAGCGAAATTGTTGATCGAGAATGGATTATGTGAGTCCTTCCTTTCGATAAAAAAAATTAAGCGGTTATTAGCATCCCATTTTTAGTTTAAAGTTAAACTTTGGAATTGATATAGTACAAAAATCCTTCCCTTCATGTGCCCTTAGAGAAAGATTGTAACGTTTAAAGTTGCGGAATATCACTACATTATGTCAGGCTAGCTCAACTCATTCAGGATTAAGTGTGCTTTGTGAATACAGTCACTGACAATTCACTATCCATGTATAGAGATCACTGGCATTAAAGGTGACATCATGTTTTAATCCCACAGCATCAAACTCCATTTTTTTCAAACATGTTGTGATTTTGGTACCTTTAACTTAAATCACAATGTTTTATGTGGCGAAATTGGGGGGGGGGGGGGGGGGGTTGTGTAGTAGGGGAAATGAGTGAAAGGTCTCATAAATAAGAAAGTGTGCCTAACCACACCAAAAAAAATTATAAGTAACATTATCATCATTTTCTCTTTTTCTTCCAAAAAAAGTAAACATTTTGTTTTTTTTTTTTTTTTTTTTTAAAAATATGAATGTTAAGAAATTTATCTCAAACGAATCATGAGAGGCACCTTACTCTGCTGACATGCAAACACTATACACTTTGTTGCACTAAACGTTTCCCAAGTGATTGGCAACAAATGACAAGTCAAATATTTCCCCAAATATTTTGGGATATCCTCCCTGTGTCAGTACAAGCCTATGATGCAGGTTATTGGCGGTGGCAGCAGATGTTTGGTCGATGATGATGCGAATGTAAAACGGGGTTGTCTTGAAAACCCAGTTCCGGCTCTACCATGCTGCCAGTAAACAAACTGCAGAATCATAGCTAAAGTAGTCCTCGTCTACCCGCTGCAAGAATAAAATTAAGGCATCGTTATAGGTCAGCGGCCACAATATAAAATATAAATTCATTGATTGGTGAATATAGATTTATTCTTTCTCCAACTGGTATGTGGAAAATAAATAGAGTATGCGCTCCAAGCTCAAGTCCTGAGCATTCCTAGTATACAATATTGGATGCTATGAGGGGCATGGGTGAAAATATAGGCCCAAGGCTTACGCCTCGGGGCTTAGTATGGTTTCTAGATCACCGAGGGCCTATAGTTTCAACCATGCCCCGTGAAAAGAGGACAGTCTATTTGTTTTATATACCGAACGTATAGATTCTTATATGATGCGTTAAAGAACATTCTAAGCCAGGATTGCTAACATAGGATATAGGCTAATATGTTGCATCAACAATTTTGTGTAACTTCTCCAGGGTCCAAAAACCTCGTGAAAAATTAGCAATCAACCTTCCATGTGTTGAGGAAGTGTGACGGTTGGAGTCCAAAACGGATCAACGTAATCGACTTCGTGATTTTTTTGTGTCGCAAGATGCGTACAATTTCCATTGCATTTCATTTTAGACTCGATGATGTGCGAGCTCCGAATTCGGCAACTTTCACGGCCCTGCAGATTGGCCGATCACCGGTGTAAAATATCCTTGAAGTATCTTCCGGGGGTAATTTTACCTACAGCTGTGTATTAGCCCTATCAGCTGCACCTATGATTCCTTTCAGGTCTTCATCTACAAGCTCAGAGCGTGACTACTGATGCGGCGATTCAGCCATTTAATTGCTCTTGTTTGTACCAGCACAGTACAGGTCAGGGCCAGGTAAAACAAAATGCGATGGTCTGCTTCAGTCACACATATATATTCATCTTACACCAGCTTCAATATGTACACTAATTAAACCATGGATAGTCCGGCGACAGTTTTTACACTGGGAATTTTTTTTTGAGGTGTCCCGGTCATAGTTTGAACTTGCATGTAATTCCCGGGCATAGTTCATTTTTTGTTCAATCTTGAAGCTAGTTGAATCAATGCCTTTCACTTTAACCAATCAGATGGCAGGGATCTATATTGAGTTATATAATTGATTATAAGAGATTATATACTTCATTAATAAATTCGAGCTTGTTAATTGGTTAAACGTCTCTCACGTGATTTAAAATAGTTTATTAACCGCTCTGACTAAGAGCGAAGATTGTAGAGGATTGGAAAGAAACACAAAAGGGTAGTAGTACTACTCCATTTTGTGTTTCTTTTCACTGGCTAGAAAGCTTCTTGGTGGATTGAAGTGGAAAGCAAAAGAGGGTGAATGAATCCAGGAGAACAGAAGGGAAGGCAGGAAGGAGAGAAGAGGAGAAGCGATGGAAAAAATTGGAGATAAATGGTTCATCCTTCATGTAAGACCACACGGAATTAGCCTAGCATGAAATCTTCTATAAAAGGATCAAATTAGGATTAAAAGGATTGTACAGCTTTATTCCGTAAAAGAGTCTTTACTCTAGTCTAACTCATGAATATCTTACACCAAGGATACACCACAAATATTGGGACAAATATACACTTCAAAAATAAGAAGCCCCCCCCCCTGAGAAAAGTGTATTTTTCTGGAAAAGTTGGGCTCCTTAGCCTGTAACAAAAATGTAAAATGTAGACTGAAATGTTACACATTTAATGTGAAAAAATGTTTCACCCAACAGTTAACCTTCTCCTTGAAATGACGTCATTTATTAAATTTGATGACAAATTAAAAATGACACTTTCTTCCATAGGGATTTAACAATCTAGAAAATCGTGTTTTTAAAGATTTTTTAAAGATTCTTTTCCAAGCAATTCAAAAAAGAATAAAGGTTTCGTGGAAATTCTTGGATGACCAAGGAATTAAATTGAGCATCTGGAATGGCCATCAGACTTGGACCCAATTGGACATGTCTGGGACCATCTCAAGCGGGAAGCAGACAAGAAAAACAAAGAAAGCACTGCTCTTCTGCATCTTCAAAGAATCCTGGAAACGCATGGGAGTGAATTGACCAAGGCCTTATCAGAAATCTTATCATCCGTATGCGCCGAAGACATACTGAAGTTGTTGATAGGCAGAGAGGGCCTATCCATTACTGAAACGAAAGAAAAAAAAACATTCTCCATTTCCACAAAACCTTTATTTTTGCTAATGTTTTGGAAGCATTAACAACATTGTTTTGCTTGGGTGACTCCAATTTACTCTACTTTGTAGAAACTTTGCAAAAACAATTAAAAACAAAACAAAACCAAAAGCAACAACAAAACAAACAAACAAAACAAGAATGCATGCTTACATTGGCACATTTTAAGAAAAAAAAACAACAAAAAACAATTGAAGTGAGAAAAGAATCTTAAACCAATCTTCAAAAGCACGATTTTCTCGATTGTTAAATCCCTTTGGAAGAAAGTGTCATTTTTTATTTGTCATCAAATTTAATAATGACGTCATTTCAAGGAGAAGGTTAACTGCTGGGTGAAACATTTTTTTTCACATTAAATGTGTAACATTTCAGTCTACATTTTACATTTGTGTAACAGGCTAAGGAGCCCAACTTTTCCAGAAAAATACACTTTTCTCAGGGGGGGGACTTATTATTTTTGAACTGTATAGAACAGTTATTATAAGACTAGACATAGGCCCAAGTTAAAAATGCAGGAAAAAAATCTATAAATTTTACGCATACGCCAATAACAAATACAAACGAATAGACATAGCTACTTGGGTCTACATGGAGGAATATAGGTCTTTGAGCTGTAATTATAGATGATAGGCATACCCTATTGTGTTGTCTTTTTAAAAGATATTTCTTGTTCAAGCTAAGAGTACATGAGCACCTCCAACATGGAGACAAAATCCAAGTTAGGTCAAGAACCAGCGATACAACGTCAAAATTGCCAGTTGTAAAAACCAGCACTGCCAGTAGAGCTTTGTAAGGAGTCGAAGTGAGCCTTACAGAACATCCATCACGAATTACCCATGATCCATTTTGATAAGGTGCTAGCTGCTAATAACATGTTTTGTCCTGGACACATTTCAATGTGAACTTGCTTTCTTACAATCAAAGAGATATCATTTATGCTGCAGTGATGTTGTACTCAAATAACTACCATAACATTATCAAAATTGATCTGTAATCCATTCAACTGCTACACGACTGAAAGAAACAGGACTCGGAATGCTCATTTTCCCCCTCAAATAGGTTAAAACCCCTGGACTCCACCTGGGACCCTAAGTCAAGCCCTTGGACCCCACCCATTTTAAGATAACTTTCATGCTCCCAGCCAGGCTAATTTATTCCTATGCCCTGGTATCACTGTGATTAGCTCCCTGGCCTATACCTACTCCCCATACCCCAATCTTGTGTACACCTCATATGGGCCTTGGGTCAGTGCTTACATACTGACTCAATTTGGTGATCATAGCATTTGATTTGTGGCGGATAAAACCAGTGGGGATATATTTTCAAATATTGCCCTTTAACCCGGCCAACCCCGAACTCTCACCACAATCAGAGTACACCTATTATGAACCTTGGCCAGTGGTTCTTCTGATCAAGTTTTGCCTGCAATTGGCCCAGCATTTGGGCAGGAGAAACAAAAGCAATTTACCTAACCAAAATGGAACATACACACACACACACACACACACCACACAGAAGGAATACGCTATCGCAATATCCCCCTTTTGGCCTTAAAAGCAAGGATAAAAGGAGACACTGAAGTTATGCTCGCCTTATTGTGTAATGTTTCACCATTATGCTAGTGGCTTCTTCAGACTGGCAAATGTCTTAGACCTACATGTCCTTTTATTATACTTCTGAGATGATGACGGCACGAAGTAGGCGTAACTAGCTGCATGCATGTAGATTTTCATGAAGATGTAGAGCCCTCCCTTGTCTTTGTTCATGGTCTTTGTATTTCACATCCTTGAAACCATGTACCGCACCATCAGGAGTATGCTTGTGCACCCAAAGGACAAACTTCTCCTCACCAAATATCTTGTATGATACTGTCCTACAGAAGCCATTAGCATAGTGGTAAATGTTACGCAATAAGGGTGAACATACCTCAGTATCTCCCTTTTTGTTATCACTTGAAATTGGAAAAATGAACATCTTAACAACGATATTCCGCAATGTTTGAAACAGGTGACGCGACAAAACACTTTAATACCTTTGCAAAATTATTATTATGAATGGTGAAAAGCTTTGGCATCATTGGAAGGGGAAAGAGAAAGGGGGGACTTGCCTCTTCAGTAATAAATGCCTCAATAATTTGTGTCTTGTTAAGCAGTGGGTCCTTCCGGAGCGTGCGAATCAGGTCTCCTCAATAATATACAAAATGAATGTTTACAAATTAAGTAACAGATGCTGAATATTTGGTACTTTTCCCCACACTCAAGACACAACCGATTCTTACACACATAGAGGGGGTGGGTAGGCGGGGTAGAGTGTGTTATATTTTATTCAATACTACATCATCATGAGTTGACGTAACGTCATTTACATAATTCTGTATACAAGAGGCCTCCAATGGGTATTTCCTATAATTATATATTCAAACTTAGGATCGCTATGCAATGCATGCAAAATGCCTTTGCAAATATTAGAAATGTTAAGAACTTGAATAAAACCAGGAATTTTAAATGTCCTGTTTTCACATACTATTCATTAATTGTACAGTATACATTTACTAGTCGTGCTAGTAAAATGCAGCTGTATACTGTACAAAGTTGCAAAAAGAGATTTCACATAAAAGGTGTCCCAAAAATGTGAAAATTCTGATGTTTGCACTAATGTAATGCTTTAGAACATTCCCCTTGTGAAAGGATTGAGCTGATTTCGTGATCCACAACCTTGTCCCCCCGACTTACCTAAAAAAAGTTGAGATTTTGATATCATCTTGACCGTTAGCCTTAGTAATCCATGTGTACCTAATCTTACGTGCAAATTCGGTCGTACCTTAAGAAATTTGCATTTTTATTTTCTGTCTGTAACGACAGAAATTAACAGTAGCGTGGCCTATGTAGCGTGGGAACAGCAATTGCTCGTAACACAAAACCGCAATATGCTGGATCTGCTCAAATTTTGCGAATAAGCTTTTCTCAGGATAGCTAGTGAACATGAATAACAGAAGGTGCTGGAATCACGAAATGCACCTTTAAGCTGAAAATCATTTCTTTGGTACAAAACATTGTGATTTCCTATAGTAGCAAATACCGCACGTACTAAATTCCGCCTATTTTTATTTTGAAATTAAGCAAATCAAAATTACCATTTGTTTTTACTTTCAAGGGATTCCATAGCCAAATAATTTCTTGTATGCTTTGAGTGATCTTTGATTTGCCGATCGGAAAAAATATCAACTAGACATGACTGTGTCATCGAGATGACACATACCCTGCCGCTTCTTTGACCTCTGGTCAATACGACCCCCTGGGTCACGGATGGGGTCAACTGTACTTGTTCTGTATTTACGATGTCACGAAATTTATTCCTGACAAATTTCAGCTCAATCGAAGCTTGTTTGTAGATTTTGACCTTTGACCTTGAACTTTGACCTTTGGGGTCGAGACTATCATAGACCCATCACTGCAGCAATAATGGGCTTTATCTGTCTTCTATAGGCTGATATATAGCCAATTTGGTGTTATTTTTAGCATTTTTTGACGCATTTTACCATTTGCCCCCTTAATTACCTTGACCCGATATAAAAAAAACCCGCTCATTCACAGGGAAATGATGTTCAATTCAAAAGAAAAAATTCCTGCTATGCTTAGTTCTTGAGATAAAATTCTTAAAGTTCTTTAGCTCAAAACCGTAAATGACATGTAAAAAAATTACCTTTGACCCCAAATAAAAATACCTTGCTAACACGGCTAAACCATACATGCATATGAAGGTTAGGTCATTCTGCTAGTGCACATTTTTAGATAAAATTTTTGAAGTTTTGAAATATTTGGGTTTTTTAACTGGAAGTGACCCCTTATGGAAAAAAAAAAAAAAAACCTTTGACCCTTATTCCCGGAACACCCTATATGTAGCATGGGTCATGGTTCCTATGAACCAATTTAGTTGTATCTGCATAATCCTGTAGAAGAAAATTTTGCCAAGTACATGCCATTTTTGCTTTCAGACCGAAATGACCTCTTAATGACCTTTGACGCCTTATCTTGAACACCCTATATGAAGCTGGGTCACTCAGTGTTCCTCTGAACAAGTTTAGTTGATATTCGGCATAATCCTGTAGAAGAAGATATTTTTGCCAAGTACATGACCATATTTTGGCTTCAGACCGGACATGACCCTCTTAATGACCTTGACGCCTTATTCTTAGAACCCCGCGAGATGAAAGCATGGTCACTCAGGTGGTTCCTCTGCAAGTTGAGTTATATCATGTCATATCCTGTGAGAGAATATATTTTCATGAAATAACCCCTAAAGGACCATTTTTTGGCAAATTATACTAATTTTCAGTGAAAATACACCCCTAATGGGATTATTTTGCAGATGAAATTTGGACTCAGCACCATTATCGTCCCCATAAGACTTGTGTAAAAATGACCCTCTAATCAAAACGTCCAATTTATCATCTCGGCTATAAAGCGACTGGTTATTTCAAACTGAATTTTTTTGGAAAGATTAAGACCATACCTCTTCAATAAAAATGAAAATGTCATTTGATGAAGGCTGATTTTTTGAGCCAACAATGTATCGAATTTGCATTTTTTGCAACCGCCCACACCTAGTTTTTGAAATTTACTAGAAATTAGAAGTGCACAGGGCCCCCACACCCTCAGAAATTTTAACCAAAATGGGCACAGACAAAATCTTTACCACCAAATGGTTTGTTACGAGTCTAACATTATGATTAATTTCAGATTTTAATTTATTTAAAGACAAAAACTTATCAGCATTTTATGAGTCCTCATTTAGGGAAAAGGGTCACATTTCATACGCCAACACTGTCTTGCTCGGACTCAGGCGCGTGCCCAGGGGGGTGCTTTGTGGCTCAAGCCCCCCGGGTTTGTTTCGGGGAACACGTGAAAATCCGCCTTTGGGCAAATTTCAGCCGCTCAGCCCCCCGGTGGGCACATTGCAGCCGCTCAGCCCCCAGGGTTCATGGTTTCTGGGCACGCCTATGACGTCATCTTCTACACCTAGTTATTAGTGGTGTGATACCTGAAGGACAGAAAATTTATGAAGACCACACATTGTTTCATAAGATTGAATGTTGTTCTATCAGTATGAGCCAATGTAGCCAAAACATAGACCAGAAATGGTAAAAAACTGGTCCCCATGCATGTTCTGATTTTTGCTACTGCTGAAGATCACATTTTGTGAAAGAAAGAACTGGTTTTCAGAAGGCTGGCAGAGGAAGCACACAAAAGAGCCAATTTGTTTGTCACACCTCAGAATCCAGAGTACTCAGGGGCGGCGCCAGGGGGGGGGTGGCGATGGGGGGCAAGCTGCCCCCCTGGAGTTTCAAAATTCCATGACAAACAGGTTTAGGAGTAAATTGCATAAAAATTAGGGTTTTTTAACCTAGTATTGAGTTAACTTGCAATATTTTGCCCTCCATGTTTCGCCCTCCCTAATGATTTTATCCGCGCCGCCCCGAGATTACTTAATTTCACTTGATATGAGGCAAATTCTACAAATGACAAAAAAAAAAAAAACAACCAACCCCCCAAAAGATTCCTTTTTTTTTTTTTTTAAAACATGAAAAGGTGCTTTTAAAAGAAAGCCACCCAATTCACACCACTGGGCGGAATTCCAGCAGAAAGAGAGTCCTAAATGCACCCATTTCAATTAAATCTGGGTGTATTTTCACCCAATGGCCTACAAAGCACCCATTATGCAATTTTTTGTGATTTTTTTTGGTGAATATAATTCTTCTTTGATTAACTCACTGAAATCGAATTTCCTAATCATCACATCACATTATTGATAGAATTGTATGCTGGCCATAAGGTTACAGGCAACAGTCCACATGTTTGAAACTGCCTTTAAATGCAAGACTTTAAGAATGCATCCATCATGTGTCCATTAAACTTGTGGCCCATGCATTTCCCATTTTCTTTGCACTTGGATTCATTCCAAAGTTACACCACGATCCCTTATTGTGAAGACAAATGCTCGGGATTCACGCAGTCCCATGTGGCAAATGGGTGATACATCATCCGAGACTAGAGGGTCAGTTCATGAGAGGGCTTGTATGAAGCTTCGGCAACCCCCAACAGTGTCAGTGTGGGTCCCCCCCCCCGAATGCTACTGAAATGTGCCCGTACTAGTAAACTAAAAAAAGAGGCAGGGAATTTGGCAGTTTCCTAAAAAGCCTCAGAAATGATACAAAAATCCACAGACAAACTCTTTACAACCAAATGGTTTGTTACTGTCCAAATTATATGATAATTCAGATTTCAAAAGTACACACGTATCAGGCATTTTATGAGTCCTCATTTAGGGAAAGGGTCACCTTTCAGATGCAACAGGGTCTTGGCTCTGACATCTGCTACACCTAGTTATTTAGTGGGGTGATTCATTTTTATACCCCTTGCGGGACCTGTCTCTCAATTACATGAATAAAAGTTTTTATTTTTTTACCTTTAAGAATATCCAAGAAAAATAAAACTTGTGCTATTGCAAGAAAATTTTACATCACTTCAGGGTTATTTTGCTGATAGTTTAGGTTAATTTTCCTATTTGTATCAATGAACCAGTAACAATCACAACTGAATGGCTACCACTAGCGGGACTAGAGACTTGATTATTGTGAATTTGAATTCCCTAGCAGTAGTCCTGCAATTGCAGCTAGTCCCTCTTTTTTTGGAACGAGATGGCTAACCGACCAAAATCCAAGGAACCCTACCCCCCTTCCGGAACAATAAACTTGGGTACGGTACTGCTCTTAGATATGAAACACAAATTCTCTTCAAAACAAACAACCTTGAAAATTTTCACTTTCTGTAAATGATGTGACTATTTTTGCTTGCCTTTGGGCAGTCTAAACCCAGCGAATGGTGTCCTCAGCTCTTGCTCAGTACAAATTATTACCCTAGACACACAAGGGACAGACATAGGATTGCCAAGCAGCATGTTTTGTGGACCATAATTATGTTACTTTCATTTGACAGGAATTGCGCTACTCGAAATACCCAAGACTGCAATTACTGGAGAATAATGTCATTAAACAAAATTAGGCCCACTGAATGGAGAGATGGCCACTCAGTCTCATTGCACGCCATTCCCACACCTATGACAGCTTTATCAACTAGTGATCGAACTACCCTTAACATGGCTGGGCATGATTGGCGTGCTGTTTGTGTTTATGTGATGTATCATGATATTTACAATGCACACAAAACCTCTTTTTCATTGATTCTTATGAAAAATTGACAAGTGTAATTCAGTACCAGGCGCGAAACCAGCATTGTCAGTCAGAGAGGGGGCAAACGCTGTAACGTCCCTAAAACATTGGTTTTCTCCCGTTTTCCCCCTAGTTTTTCCCTTCTTCTTGGTCCCATTTTTTTTTTTTCGCTTCTCCTCCCCATTTTGTTGTCCGGGGCAGTCTGCCCCCTGCCCCCCCAACCCGCCACCCCCCACCCACCGCTGGTTACGGACGCCATGTTCAGGTATTTCTATGTGACAATTTGGAGAGGAGGATGAGTATTAGTATTTAATGACACATCAACACTATTTGTGCATTAGTGTCACGAAGATACTTTAATTCAATTCACCTTTGATTTTCAATATTCCATATACACGTTAGTGGAGATAGCCTCAGTTTTACGAAGGCAGAGGAAACGCGGAGTACCCGGAAAAACCTCGAGGGGCGAGTAGGACTGGGAAACCAAGACGCACTGAAAGCGCAGGCCACCGAGGTTCGACCTGGGACCTAACATTGGTTCGAAGCGCCGGAAGAACCCCACTGCACTCAACCCTACCCCCCTGTGACAATTTGGACTAGTAGTCACAACTAAATGTCTTTAGCCTTAGCTGTCTTTAGTTTAAATTTCACCTCATATAGTTTTTATGCAATTTACGCATGAAAGTATTAATGTCAACAACCCAACTGGGGCCATGTGACTATCAATGATGTTGTTGTGCTTTTCATCACCCCTGTCTAAGTTCCAGGCATATCGTTGTTATAACGACCCACTTTTTTCTTTTTTCTTTCCCGCCAAAACAATTCACGTCCAAAGTATAGGCTTGTATTCTTGGCGGGAGAATAGTGGGTCGTGAAACACGATACTTCCAAGTTCCATAGGTGACATAGAAAAACCCATGGATTCGAACCCATGTAAATGGCCTGTTTTTAGTACATTTACACTCCATGGTAGTCTATAGCTAGCTACCAGACTACAGTTGCCCCGGACAGTTGCTTTTCATACTTTAAGTTTAATACATGAATGAGGGTACATCCCCCATTTTAGAAGTGTCAATGTAAGCATAAGCTTAAGCTTACCTCATCATTATCCATGTTTCATTATCACTGAACATCTGTCGCTGTGCTACTTTCGGCTATGTCCTCAAATAAATAGCCCCGTAATCTTTAATGGGTAATAACAGGTAAGGTATAACTGAATCGCCTCCGGAGCCTCGTGGCCTCGTCCCCAACGCTAAAAACACCGTAACCCTAACGTCACTATAACAGTCCAAATAACTCGTTCAACACTTCAACAGTCGTCATTATCATGACAACACAAAATTATGTCGTCAGTTATGTCGTCATTTATCATGACACTCAAAATTTGTCGTCATTTATTGTCGTTATTTATCATGACAAAACTTGAAATTATCATGTCAACTTGAATTATCATGACAACACAAAATTAAATTCGTGTCAGTTATGTTTTCATTTATCATGACAACACAAAATTATGTTGCAGTTATGTCGTCAATTAATCATGACAACTTGAAATTATCAGGTCACTGAATGATCATGACCACACAAAATTATGTCGTCCATTATTGCGTCATTTATCATGACAACACAAATTATGTCGTCCGTTATGTCTCACTTTCATGACAACTTGAAATATCTGTCAACTTGAACTATCATGACAACAAAAACCAAAATATGTCATCAGGTAATGTCATCATTTATCATGACAACACAAACTTATGTTGTCAGTTATATCGTCATTTATCATGACAACTTAAAATTATCATGTCAACTTTAAATATCATGACAAACACAAATTATGTCATCAGTTAGGTCATCATTTATCATGACACCACAAAATTATGTCGTCAGTTATGTCGCATTTATCACATGACAAACTCGAATTATAATGTTCAACTTGAATGTATCATGACAACACAAAAATTATGTCGTCAGTTATTTCGTCATTTATCATGACACACAAAATTATGTGTCTCATTTATGTAGTCATTTATCATGACACCTTGAATTATCATCACAACTTGAAATTATCATGACAACACAAATTATGTCGTCAGTTATGTCATCATTTATCATGACAACCCAATTATGTCGTCAGTTTATCATCATTTAATCATGACCAACTTGAAATTATCATGTCAACTTTATCATGAAACACAAAATTTATGTCGTAAATTATGTCGTCATTTATCATGACAACACAACATTATGTCGTCAGTTTATGTCATCAATTTTATCAGGGCAACAACAAACGATGTCGTCAGTTATGCTGTCGTCATTATATGACAACTTGAATTATCATTTCAACTTGAATATGATGACACCCAAATTATGTCGGTCAGTTAATGTCGTCGCCCCCCCCCCCCCCCCCCCCCCCCCCCCATTTATCTATCATGCCAACACAAATTATGTCCGCATTATGTCATCATTTATCATGAAACAAAAATTTATGTCATCAGTTATGGTCGTCATTTATCATGGGAAGCCAACGACAACTTGAATTATCATGTCAACTTGAAATTATCATGAACACAAAATTATGTCGTCAGTTATGTCGTCATTTTAATCATGACAATAACAGAAAAAGTATGTCGTCAGTTATGTCATCATTTATCATGACCAACTTGAAATTTATCAGTGACCACACAAATTAATGTTGTCATTTTATGTCATCATTTAATCATGACACACAAATTAGGTCGTCAGTATGTAGTCATGTATCATGACAACTGCAATTATCATGTCAACTGAACTTATCAGACAACACAAAATTATGGGTCGTCAGTTTATGGTCAATCATTTACATGACAACACCCCCAAAATTTTTTTTTAATGTCGTCAGTTATGTGTCATGATTTATCAACATGACAATTTGAAATTATCAATGTCAAAGTAATTGAAATTATTATGACAACAAAAAATTATGTCCGTCAATTATGTACAACATTTATCATGACAGCAACACAAAATTAGGTCGGTCAAGTTTATTCATAATCATTTTAATCACACACCTAGACAACAACAAAAAAAATTATGGTCCATCAGTTATGTCGTCATTTATATCATCAACTCCTTACCCACCCCTTTCCGATTCTCTCTTTCAGCTATCCTCCTGTTGAAGTCGTTAACTCCTTAGGCCTCCGTTGTTCCCCCCCCTGACCCCCTTACTGCTTTACGCCTCCTTCTGTCCCGCAGGAAAAGATGCTGTCGCCTACCTCGGCCTTCTGTTCTTTTTGGTGTACGTTCGTCAAAATGAAAGATTCTGGTCGTCATTTTATTCAACACACAAATCCTGACAACACAAAATTATGTCGTCAGTTTTGTCATCATTATCATGACAACTTGAAATGTAATCATGTCAACTGAAATTATCATACAACACAAAATTATGTCCGTCAGTTTATGTCATCAGTTATCGAGAAGTAGAAAATTGACAACACAAAATTATTTCGTCAGTTATGTCGTCATTTTCATAGCACACAACTTGAAATATCATGTCACTTGAATTTTCATGACAACACAAAATTATGTCCGTCAGTATGTCAATCATTTATCAACAACACAAATTATAGTTCGTCAGTTAGTCATCATCATTTATCAATGACAACACAAAATGATGTCATCAGTTTATGTCCGTCATTTCTCATGACAACTTGAAATCTCTCTCATCAACTTGAAATTATATCATGACAACCAAAATTATGTCGTCAGGTATGTCGTCATTTATCATGACAACACAAATATGTCGTCATTTATGTAGTCATTTATCATTACACTTGAAATTATCATGTCAACTTGACATTTCATGACAACACAAAATTAGGTCGTCAGTATGTCCATCATTTATCATGACAACACAAAATTATGTCGTCATTTATGTAGTCATTTATCATACAACTTGAAATTATCATGTCCGCGTTGAATTAATAATGACAACAAAAATATGTCGTCAATTATGTCGTCATTTATCATGACAACATCATAAATTATGCGTCAGTTATGTCATCATTTATATCATGACAACACAAACTTATGGTCATCAGTTATGTCGTCATTTATCATGACAACTTTGAAATTATCATGTCAACTTGAAATTATCATGACAACACAAAATTTATGTCGTCGTTATGTCAATCATTTATCATGACAACACCAAAATTATGTCGTCAGTTATGTCGTCATTTTATATGAACTTGAAATTATCATGTCAACATTGAAATTATCATGACCAACAACAAAATTATGTCGTCAGGTATGTCGTCATTTATCATGACAACACAAAATTATTTCGTCAGTTATGTTTATCATTTATCGTATCATCTCATCATCATGTTAACGTGTCGTCATGTCCCTTCAGTGCTTCGTATATAACTGATACCAGAGGCAAAGTAAATATGCTTATGAATACGGTACATGATTATAAAAAAATCAACCTAATGAAAAGCAGGGCCGGTGTTACCCGCCTAAGGCAAATCGATCATGAAGGGGAGGGTAGCAAAAACGTTGCACTAATACAGGCAGAAGATAAGAGCAATCCGGCATTTGGGGGCATACAAGTAAGACAACTATAACCTCATTTGCCTTCCTCGTGCAGTGACCGCAGCGCGAGATATGACGGTCGCGCCAGTACACCGCGTACGCTGGCTTAAAACCAAGGCGTTTTTATACCGCGCGCACAAAGACGTCTATCTTGACACTGCGTAATATTTTATTCATTTTATTTTTTAAAAACAGACAGGATAGGACCATGAGTTTTTGTAGTTGAATGGCATTTTTATTCCACTTTCAAGTAGAACCTGTTTCAACGATCTAAGGCAAACTTGGAATGGGGTATTTGACAGTCGTGTTACATAATAGCCTTTGTTTTCAAACTAGTGAACCGTACATCGAACAAAAATTGAACAGGATGTACGAAACAGTTCATCATTCAGAAGCATCTTATATAAAATTGGAATAATTCTCAGTATTTTGAAATTATATAGCACCAACGCGAGGATTGCATTTATTTGGGACCCCCTGTATAATCAAGGCAGTTGGGAATTTATTCGTTCACCATATCATTCATTCTTTCATTCATTCCTTCATTCATGCCTCAGTTATTATATATTTATTCATACCAAATAGCATTTATCTTATGGTATAACATCTCTGCTATTTATTTGCTGCATTTATATTTATTTCCTCAGTTGATTTCTTTTTTGGAAATTTCCCTTTATTTGTTCATTAATGGATTGTGTTTTGAAATTAACACAATTCCTTTGTTTAAAAACCTCTTCATTTTCCCTTATTTTGAGAGTAAATTTCAAATTTGCGTACAAGTCCATTTGAAAGTAAGCCGTGCCGACGGCTTTTTCTGCCTTTTCAAATGGAGGACAAATGTGTCACTTCTCGATCGGCCGCCGCGTATCCTGTATAGAGGTCAGTGGATTTGAGACGATAGTTTTCGCTGGTTTCCCGGCTGTTCCCCCTCGTGTACATCTCTTGTCTCCTCTTTTTATATATGACCAGGACAACCCTTTCCAGCATAGAGACTACCGTACGGAATATCTATCCGTATTATGAGTGACCATATATATTGAAGCTGTGTAAGAAATGAATACCATGCCAGCGCGAACTCCCAAGTTCACATTTCTGAGCTGACTGAATCAAACGATCGCATTTTGTTTTCACATTAACACAGAGTGTTTGTAAGCCTGTACAAATAACAATGAACAATATCAACGAATTGGCTGAACCGCAGCCACCCTTTCGCTTGTAAATGATGAAGGAAAGGAGTCATAGATGCACCGATAGTGTAATACCACACGGCAGGTAAAAACACCGTGAAGATATTGACAGCGGGACGACCACTCTGCAGGCAGTGGAAAGGTTGCCGATTTCGGGGGCTCAATGATATGCTCGGAAAATTACGCCTATTGCCGAAGGAAATAATGGCACTATGTCTAGCAAACAAAAACAACGAAAGTTGCTATCATTGGTGGTGATTTTGGTAATTCTTCACGAGTTCTCAAATGTTTCAGCACCTTGAAGCAGTTCTGTGATGATGTTTAGAATACTATCAGCAGCATTCATTTTTACGGTTGATCACAGGATTAGTGCTCAAAGGCTAGAGCTGACTTGGTGTTTTGGTTCGGCCCTGGAGGGTATAGTTCGTTTTAGAAAATAGATCGTGTCAGGTTGTTATTTTTATGGGGCATATTCAGATGAATTTCATTTGGGCTGTGGCCTTCCCCAAGGCTCGGTAACTGGACCATTAGGTTTTGTGTTATATAACTCATGTGTTGGTTAAAATTAAGATATCATAATGTTGTAAATACCACATATATGCCGAAGATATCCAGATATATCTCACACCTGATCCCATTATTCCTGGAGATGTCCAATGTGCTCTCTTTGAAGCTTTCGAGATGTGTATCTGACATTTTCAGCACTGGATGACTGAGAACAAACACTAGGTGAGCAATACAGGACAGACGGCATTATTTGCTGCATCATCTATTCATCATCAGAGAAAATGGTGGAAATATTCAGTATTTTCTTGCGATTCGAGATATTTCCGTCTAAGTCTGTTCGAAACCGCGGGGTGGTTTTGATCGTCAGATGTCTATGTCTGATCATGTCACTCAATTATGTAGATTGTTAATGGCTGTAGAAAACATCAACACCGAATCCGTTCGTCTTTGGACTATGAATAACTGTCTTAATACAGTTAGACGCGCTTGTACTATCAAAAACTTTGATTATTGCAATATGTTATTCAACGGTAATCTAAGAGCGGAGGTCTCAGTTCCGCTTGCAGAAATTGCAAAAACAAAATGTGGCACGGCTAATATGTTGCAGCCCACATTTTGAATCTGCTACTCCTCTCTTGAAACAATTGCATTGGCTACCGGTCAGGGAAAGGATTTATTTATAAGAAATTATTGTATGTTTACAAACAAGTCTCTGAAGGGGCTCTCTCCCCAATACATGCAATCCTGCCTTGTTGTGAAAACTCTCTCTCAGGGCTCTATGAGAAAAATCGTCTTATGTTAGTGTTAACCTCTTGGTGGATGCCTCGGACCAGAATAGAAAATGTGTTGGGGACAGAGGCCTTTCAGCGGCAGCTCCACATCTGTGGAATATGTTGCCAATGGTCAATGCGGAAGGCTGAAATATCAATTCATTCAAATCTAGGCCAAAGATCATTTGTTTCCTTAGGTTATATTCTTGCTGTCTATTTTTCCCATATGTTTGCATTTTCATTGTATTACTCTGCCGCTTGAACCGTCGGAAAAGGCGCATTATAAATGTAGGTTATTATTAGCAGGTAAAGGTGGGTGTGGTAAAGCACCAAGGACTCCCAAATCACCAGGAGACATGCTTACTTCAAGGAGTCATTGGATTTGAATGATCCACAAGGTATACAGAAAAAGTTATTCCTGGATATAATGCTGTACTTTTGCATCAGTGGAAGGGAGAACTGACCAGACATTACGCCCACACCATTTAAGTGTCGTATTGACCCACACAGCCCCGCCCATTGTTGAATCTTGGTAAACCTTGGCAAATCTACACTGCCCTAGGGAGTTTATCAACCACAGCATTATCGGCCGAGCGTACGGCGGTCCGGTAAGTACGAGATATCATGTTTATAAAATTTGAAAGCGTTAAATTGAAACCAGCGGTTTGAAAATTCTCCAAGACTGGAAATAATCCGAAAGGCATTGTGGGAAAAGGGATGCGGCCCGTAGCGATTGCGTGTTCACTTTTCGTGTTTGCGAGCCACCGAAGTACCCGACACAAACGTTCAATTTCTCGCTAGGTTCATAGGTTCAGCCCAATTACGATACATAGGCCTATTGAAAACAAAAACATAGGGCCCTAGTAACGGACACTCTGATGCATAAATCTCCAGTAGAACCCCTTCGTATTCCGGAGTTATTGAGATTTGAGGTTTCATTGCATCATTCGCTAGACGGACTGATAACTTAATCTCTCGCGCAGTACAGTACTAATTTAGATATATCTTTGGGCAGTCTGTGACACAGACTTTACGTACTTCCGGACCGGCCGTAGGCTGAGGGTGGAAACTCTGTCGATAGCGTTGATTTGGATTTTTTGTACATTGCAGTACACTGGAGACTGCGCAAAATGTACTTGGCTATTGTACGATTTACGCACCAAATATTTACTAAATTGGCTAGTTAGCGATAGGTTATAATATAGGTTTATTTTGGAAAAGGTGAAAAAACGTGAAAAATACGATCCATACAAGCAATTTTCTTACTTTCAGCTGGCTCAATTCTCGGATTGCTGCTACAAGTCTGCCACACGCAAGGCTTACAAAACTAGTGAGATAATTGGTCTTTTTTGTCAGAACCATTTCTAACATCAGATCGACCACTTGATTCGTTGATTTCGCGAGATCCAAGGTTACCGACGAAAACCGTTTTCATTCCTTGTTCAATTCAATTGCAGAGCCTTTAACACAGCACTTGGCTGCTAGGGAGTCAAAAACGTAGGCATGTCTAAGAATAGACGGCCAATTAGCGATGCGGAACGGAATAGGGGCGCTGTGTGCCAGCAGTTACAGACTGCTATGGAGCGTAAAATTGTGTCACGCGTGAAAGCTCACGAGCAATGGAAGAAATAAGCTACATCACTTTCAGAGATATCATCACAGCACAATCGTGGGAAGACACCGAGAAAAGTCAAGGAGGTATCATAATGCAAATCGTAGGTACACGTTGCCCTGATTAGTCTTTTCACGCTCTGTGTTGCAATTCTTCAGCCCGAAGCAAGTGGTTTTGAAAAAATGAGGCGTGGCCATGCGAAAGTATATTGATTCTGGGTCAGGCCCGTGGGATTGTAATGATCCTCTCGCGAGAATACCTTGGAAAATGTTGGAGACAAGATGAAATCCAAATCCCCAAGAGCTGGTACACGAATGTACACAAAACATTGCCATCGTTAAAACTTCAAAACAATAAAAAAATCGTATAGTAAAAATACTAATGGTTAATAAGTTGAAAGCAGACTCAGCGATTAATAATAATAATAACCAGTTATATATAGCGCTTAACCCCGTAAATGGCTCAAAGCGCGGTTGATAATTATTATTATGCCGCCTTCCAAGAAATCGTCCCAAACCTTTGCTTATTTAGGTGGTGCTCAAAGACATGCCTACAAGCGCACATAGCGTAAATCGGGGGATGGGGATTATCACCCCAATATTTTTGATGAGGGGGGTCAATACGACACCCTCCCAATGTTGATGCTGTCGTGTGTTTTTGACCAAAAATTAACCTCATATTACCATAACAATTAAAAATTTGTAAATTTCATTTTGTTCTAATTACAATCACATTTAAGGATTTTAGCTTCTAAATGGCGTTTTTTAGCGGCTTCGCGCGCACATGTTGTTAGTAATGGACATTTACAGCAAACCCCGTCTCATTCATAAATTTTCTCAACCCCACCCCCCCCCCATGTCAAAAAGAAATTTACGCCACTGCAAGCGAAGCGAAGACGAGGCAATTGAGATAACTCACGATTGAAACGGTCTAATGATCATGAGTCCTGCGTTTTCCACTAGACCACCCGTGCTCTCACGATTTTCCCCCTTGAGGAGGGTGTCATCCATTTTCAAACATTTTTTGTTTGCATATATAACAATGCTCGTCCAAATAATTAATCAAGTATGAAATAGCTAAGCTCAATTCAAAAGTCTTCCTATAAAAAAATCACAACTGTGTTATAAAATTCCGGATCCGTATTTTTATTAAACGTATCTACCCACACTGTTAAAGATAGCATTAATGTTTTAATGCATGAAAACGAAAAATTCGATTCCTCTCAAGGCTTTGGAATTCATAATTCAGGTGACTATCTTTAATTCTATAGGACTATTTGAAATACAAAATATATACTCGAAATTCTCGAGCCAGGCTTTAAGATTAGAGACATAATGTTTTTGTTTATGATGCTTTACCATAACTCCATCCTAGTACTAGTGATGTTCCGTAATTTGGGGACCAGAGTATATTTTACTGAGTACTTGAAGGTGCATTTCACGATCCTGTACCTCATTTGGGTTGTTTAGCTTCAGTAGATATCCTCGAGAAAAGGTTAATCAAAAATTTCGCTGATTTGTCAGGTGTTTTGCTTCAGGCGCAAAATGTTTATATCACGGACAGAAAATACAAATTACGAATTTCTTGCCGAGTAGATCGAATATGCACGGACGATTAGACACCCAGGTATACTTAAGCCAAAGGTTCAGATGATATTAAATCTCATCTTTTTAGGTAAATCGGAGAACAAAGCTATGGATCACGAAATACCCCTTTAATTAGTTTTGATGAGGGATGTGTTGTTATGTATTGTTGCACTTCTGTGCACTGTTAAAAAATTTCTGTTGTTTAACGGTAAAATAGCGGAATCCTACTGCCGGTATTCTGCCGTTAAAAAACAACAACCCTTTTTTGCCGTTATGATTGAAGAGAAGTTTTATCGATGTTTGTATGAAGAAAACACATATTTTGTGTTAAAGTCATTAAAATGCTCAAGAATCTCTTAAATACAGTAAATTTACTTTCTACGATGCACCATATTTAACAGTAGAATACTGGCAGTATTCGACCGTTATAAAACGCTACTTTTTCTGACAGTGTGGTATATGTGTGTATATCAATATGATTGGTGATATATTTTGAAAATGAGTTTAGGAAGGTGTTTGATTTGTAACAATACATGAAAATTGCTGTTTGTAGTGTATTCAACTAGATTGTGTAGCATAGGTTCTGTGTGAGATGGGTATTCAGTGTTATTGATGACGCGTATGGCTCGTTTTTGGAGTTTGAATATATCGTTCAATTTATTCGAATTTGGAGAAGTGGACAGTGGTTATTATCAAGTGTTATTTCTGTATTTGCCCAAGCTATGTTACTGTAAGATATGCACGGTAGTATTAGTGTGTTGTGTTGTGATAATAAGATATATTTTGCAAGGGTGTTGCGGAGTTTTCTAAGAATCCCTATGTTCTTAGAAATTTGATTTTTAGTTTTTGAGATGTGATATGTCCAGTAAACCTTTTGGTCAATTATTACACCCGTAAATTTTGTATGGTCTACGGGGTGAATGGGTGTATTGTCAATCACGATTTTGGTTAGTGGTGCGTCATGTATTTTCTTTGTGAAGTGAATAAAGTTATTCTTGGATACATTAAGCGAAAATTTTTTGGCTTTAAACCAGTTGGATACATTGATTGACTCTTTGTTAAATGTGTTTGAGAGTGTGTTAGGCCTAAGGTTTTTGTGTGAAAGCGATACGCTGAGGTCAACGGCAAATAATACAAAGGAGAAATGTTTAATACAAAGGAGAAATGTTTGGAAGAAGAAGGAATATCATTGACAAAAAGGAGAAAAGCAATGGACCCAGTATATAATCTTGAGGGACAGCACAAGAAACTGGGAGAAGATCAGAAGAGTGTGAAGCTAAAGAAGTAAATTTAAGTTTGTTGGATAGATAGCTGGGGAGAAGATCTAAGGGAAGGCCACGAATAGTGGTGGAGTTTGGCAAGTAGAATATCATGATTGATGGTGTCGAAAGCTTTGGATAAATCTAGGAAGATACCAATAGTGTGATAGTTGAGAGCAAGAGAAGAAGAGATGTTATAGATATCCAGAATGTTGAAGTGGGTGAGGAAATTATCAAGCCTGTTTTAGATAAGGCGTTCAAGGAAAGGCATGGAAGAAGAGATATGGGGCGAAGATGGAATTGGAATGGGGATTATGGGGAAGAAAGTCAGAAAATAGAGAAAAAGATAAGGAGTTGTAGATGAGTCCTGTGTCTTAAATCTTGTATATCATTTCGGAATACCGAACCTTTTTCAATATTCGGAATAACGAACCTTTTTTGAGATTCGGAATTGCTAACTTTTTAGGATTCGGAATAGCGAACCCTTTTCTAGATTCGGAATAGCGAACCCTTTTTAAGATTCGGAATATCGAATCTTCGGAATAACGAACTTTCGGAGTAATTCTTTTTTTTTAAATACGAGAAGTCTTAATTAAGCTGGTTAATTTGTTTCTATATTTAATAGAGTTATTTGTATAATTATGTCATCGCCCAAAACACATACTGTCTTATCTGACATTTTTTTACTTTTTGGAGATATTTTGCATATGTATGCAAAGTGACCTAATTAGTGAGATATTAATTAAGAATTTTGTTCAATAAGCTCAAAACTGCATATCGCGATTTCACATACTGTCGTATGTTTCATTTACACGTAATTTCAATAGGCGTATAATTAACGTTGTTCGTAAAACAGGCTGTTTACGGTTTTCACATACAGATCTATGTGCGTCGTATCTTGCCTCGTGCGTGAACATGACGTGTTTCACATAGAGATCTATATCTTAAGGCATTGAAATATAACGGTGAAATTAGCGTCGTATGTGAAAATACGATTTTTTCGCGTTTCACATACAGACTAATGACTTTGTAGTTTTATAACAGGAAAACAATTGCACTTTCAAAACTCAGCAAGGTTAAAACTTAAACTTCAGAATGTTTTCTTCATAATGCAAATTAAAAAATAAATTGCAATGTTCAATTCCATAGTACAAACATAAAATCTTCCGGTACAATTTCAATGGCGATTTTCTCGAAAAAGGCATTTCGTCAGATGTGGGCGACGATGTCATTGGAATGTTTTATGAATTTTATGTACAGTTCGTTTCTAGTTTTAATTTCCTCAAAAATGTAAGTTCCAGTATTGGATTGATTTATCTCTGTAACCTTGGGTGGCAACCACCCCCCCCCCCTTACCCTTCGACTTTGACGGCATACCCTAACCCCGGTGAAGGTGCTTCCTTCACATTTTTTTCGCTAAAATGACCGGAAAGGATGAGAGAACGATTACCTAGAAGCTTTTTAAATTTTTTTTAGCGTTTTAGCGCACCGGAGCGAAGTTCGGTAGGGGGGTGTTACCCCCCCTGGTAAACCGTGTTACAAAAAAAGCTTGGTAAAACGAGGGTTAAGGGCCATTCCATGTGGTGGCTCAATGCAATGACACGATTGCTGAACAGTTTGCAAGACATCTTGTTACAGCTCTGCGGAGGGCACCATCCTGTACCAATCAAACATACTGTCCATTTCTCTCCATGCGAACATGGGGGCGATTCTATTCAATATCATCATTGATGCTTCCGGAGGTATTATCTCGAATGTTCGCGAATTTTTGGCTACTTTTCACTTTCAATAGGCGACATTGTAAAAAGTAGAGATAAATGTCGATTTAAAGTTGTTTCTTACACACCAATGATGTCTTGCTTCTAACATACAGCATAGAAATCAATTTCGAATTTTCCTCAAGTGAAATAGATCGAGTCAAAAGGATATTAACGCAAAATTAGGTTTAAATACGCCCTAACTTCAATTTTTGAAGGTTTTTTTTTAAAAATTTTTCAGCTACTTTTCGGCGATTTTTTGCGCGTCTACTCTCGAATTGGGGTTTAATTCTGGGCACCCTGCAGTGGTGGTATGCATAGCTTGAGGTGATCACGCTGGACCGGCTGGCTGGGTTTGTTTGGCATATTTTATTAATATTGCATAGGCACCTATAGTGAAAGTCGGTCGATTGTTTTTAAATTTTGGCTTAGAATAATCTTCAGTAATAATATACTTTTGTTATTCTCTGTCGTGCATGACCGATATCCGATATACTTGTTTGGGACCGATCAGGACAGCGGGCAAATTCTAAACTTAGTTTTTTTGTTTTCTTTTTTTTTTGTTCATCACCCTTCGAAATGTCCTCGGTTGGTATTCTACAACAAAATGCAAATGTATAAAAAACTTGTATCCCTCCGTGTGTCCTTTATATGAAGAAGACCGTTTTTTGATTAAGTCGAAATGTATCTTTTAATGTATCTTTTAATCTGCATCTTTAATGTGTTTTGGACTCATTTGACCTTTTGTGACCTCTAAGGTGACATTGAACCTGACTTGTGCAGGTGGTTCATATCCAATTGTTTTCAAACTTTTTAATTCTTCTAACCAATCTGCCAAATTTTTTATTCTTGTAATAAATAAACAAATGCACAATTGTTAACCACTAGCTGCTAACTAACATTCAATGCTGTGGTAAAAGGGCGAACTTGGGACAAAATTGAAAAAAAAAAGGGAACCTTCGTGGGACTGTCCAGTTTGATTCTGTTAGATACGGCAATTTTTTTCTTCCCAATTCAAGTTAGAGATTTTGTCTCCAAATATCATACTTTTAAGAAATACGGCGTTTTACAGAACATTCACGTTTTAAAAGCTGAAAAGGTAAGAGAAAAACTAGAACAATGTAACTCACCTTATAGGAACATGCTATCTCTGACTTTTTTGGACTGAAATACAAGAATTTCGGCTTTAATCGACTCAATCTCTTTGTTTTCATCCCCACATGTAAACAAACCACTGCGCATCGCGGAAATACCTTTCTCTGCGCACAGGTCATGACCTTTTCAGCTGACGTGCCACGAAATCGTCAACAGAGTGACCTTCGTTGGTCATGCTTTTCCAATGAGTTGCCAAGTAAGTGGTATAAGCAGTTAGGGTAGAGCTTTCTCCATCTCACCTACCTCAATGCTCGACCCAACTCGTTGAAGTATGAACGGACCTTACGAAACATTAGCTGGAAGCCACTTTTGAGTTGTCCTTCCGTTGAGTTACAGCTATATACCGTTTGACTGATCAGCTAGCATCCTGTTAAATACCGTACATTAGATCACAACCTGAAAGTTGATAAGCCTAATACGCCGTCGTTATGAATGAGATGACGATTTAGTAATTTTTCCCTGTCGTGCATGACAAAAATTCAAAGCATTGTTTCTTTGGGGACTATTACGATGCAGGCAAGTTCAAAACAGGTTTGCTGGTTTTATTTTATCTTATTTGTCCAATACTCTTCGAAACGTTCTCGGTAGGTGGATCTACAACTGATTCAGTGCAATTTGAGAGAAATTCGTATCCTCACAAAAATCTCCTCCTGGTCCACTTTAAATCAACTTGAAAACCTTCTGTGGGATAAAGTCACTACATTCATATGAAGGGAGATAGAGATGGAATTATTTAAAGGTATCAAGTCGGGTTTCACAAACAATCGATCTTATTCGTATTCGCTACTTGGTGTCCAATATCTGAAAGCAACAACAAATCGCGAAAGAACACGTACGATTCGCTGTTACACAATGACCAAATTGCTACGTCAAGCTACTTCATTGATAAAAATCGGTTTGTGTGTATTGAATACGACCGGTCCAGGTACAACTCTCTCCCTGCGGATGTCGAATGCACTCGACAAACGCATTAATTTTTGTCAATTTTGGTTTTTTGGTTAAAAACATTTCAAAATTATTTATTTTCATGGGCATATTCAAAGTCAGCCTAAGCCTAAAATGCATTGAAATGAGCCCAAACAATCCCTAGTCATTGTGTTTGGTTCTTTTTTTAGATGGTTCCCCTAATGACCTGCAAAGATTTAGCAAACCGTCTTAAATTCCACTGATTTATGCGTTATCACTTATACACATTTGCCCAGCACAGCGAGAGATAAGTGGAACATTAGTGATGGCGCTCTTGAGTTTATCCCAGAAATCACCGTTTTCACCGTTTAGATGTCAATGTGTCCTATACAAATGGGCGCGAGTGTGTGTGTGTTTTCCTTTCTTTCTTCTACTTGTGTGATTTTATTTTATGCTTGTGTAAGTCTGTCTTGGTGTGTGTGTGTGTGTGTGTGTGTGTGTGTGTAGGTGGGTGTGTGTGGGTGTGAGTGGGTTTGTGCTTTGTTTTTGCTGTTGTTGCATTTTTTACAGCAATTAATCTATATATTTCTGACTGTCATGGTGGTAGGAGAAAAAAGCCTGCCCGGCAGCAGTAAGCTTTATCTTTACTACTCTGAGAAATTTTGTTCTACGTGGCCGGTGTGACAAATTGAAATTATTTCCAGACTCTGGCCTCATATCCTTTGCCTACTGAAACTTTACACTTGTATACAGTGCCATCACACGTCGATAACATGCCAACTGCCCTGGTGAAAAATCAGTGGAACATTAGCGATGGCACTCTTGAGTTTATCCCAGAAATCACCGTTTTCACCGTTTAGATGTCAATGTGTCCTATAAAAATGATTTTGTGGTTCTATAACGCCGACTTTTATTATACAGAGCGTGTCAAAAAAAACCTAACCGGATTTGTTTTCAATTTTGTGAAAATACAACAAGTTTACAGCAAAAGAAACAATACCACCTTAAAGCTACACTTCTCCTCTTTCCAATGAGATCTGTTACTCGCCCGTACACGGTCATGGATGGCTGAGTAAATGCCCTCTCTTGACAGCAAGTCAATTTTGGTTTTGGACCAAGTTTTGGACATTGAAATAATCTTGTAGAAATTAAATAAACCTAATGGAATTTACAGTAAATAATCTCAACTTCTTTAGGATGAAATTACACTCCATGTCCCTCAACAAGGCCTCCACCTCTCTCTACACATAGGTCAGCACGCGTCTCTATTTCGCTAACCGCTCTCCGAATCATTTGTCGCTGGGGTCGTAATGCATCAAACTCATTGATTTTCCTCAGATGAAGCGATGCAAGGTCAGGTGGCGGGGTGGTAAGAATTTTGCTTTTGAGGTGTCCCCAAAGAAAGAAATCGCAAGCAGTCAGATCCGGTGATCGTGGTGGCCATTCCACATTATGATGCAGTACAATCACACGGTGTCCAAAGACCTCCGCCAACCTGTTCCTAACAGCTATCAGTGGTACACCATCATGAGCCCACCATAAACGTCTAAAGACAGCTCTCTCTTGAACTGGAAAAGTTTGCCATTAGTTCCGAAATCACATGCTGATTAAATTTTTCCAGGTAGCCATTTCCGTTCATGATGTTCTCGAAAAAGAATGGCCCCAATAACAAACCATTCCCACAAGTGCCATCCCAAACATTCAGCTTCTCTCGACTGAAGTTCACATCAAAATTGAATTCTGGAGGATGACCTTTTGGAGCATACTCTCGAACATTAAATGTCGTCACCTTCCCATTCATCCAAAACTACACTCATCGCCAATAACAAGATTGGTGAGGAACCGGTCATTTGCTTGACATTGGTCAATTAACCATTGACAAAAGTCTTGTCTTCGTGGCAAGTCCCGCGGCAGACGTTTGTGCCGAATGTTCATTTGATATGGATGCCATCTGAGATCAAGTCTGGTGATACGAAAAATGTTGCAGATGGAATTCCTAGACCATGTCTTTGCACTAACACTTCGTGGGTTCTGCTGTAGGAGCTGTTTAACTGCCTCAATGTTCTCATCAAAACGTCCTGTTCTTTATTCCTTCCAGAGTTCCCTATGTTGCGATTAAGACTGCTTCCTGTAGCCTGGTACTTCCCTATCGTGCTTCTGGGTGGTATGGAGGGTCACGTTCAGGAAATTGTGCTCAAAATGCTCTTGCCTTGGGGCCGTATTGAATTTTGGGTGCGAGCATACCAGTTACCACAAAAGAGTCTTTTGCTCGTAGTAAAATTGAGGCAATCTTAGACACTGGGAAATTAATAAGCATGCAAGTTGTTACTCAAATCTTTAATACGACTCCCGCCAGTTATGATCCATTCATTCACCTTTTCAACCATACACGATTGTATAAAGCTATTTCCGTTCCTTTTATTTCTTTATCACACGCGTTCATAGTGACCTCAAACTTTTTCCAACGTATGTTCTCAAAATTACATTAAATGCTTTTCGACAGAAACCACTACGAATATATTTAGTTATATACTTCTAATAAATTCCTCATTCTTATTAAGTTAGACTTAGAAGCCTAACTTACTGTTTCGTGCGTGTTTCTTATATCATTCGTACTTGCAGCCGCCAATGATATACTGTCTTCTCTCGATTTCGTCTTTCTTTGTTTGTACTTTACTTCAATGTTATATCTCTGTCATGTCTTAACCCGATTTGCTCAGAATGACCGCTGACTCAAGCCCAAAACCTGTCACATGACTTTGAGGACCGAACAACCCCTTTCGGTGTCATCTAGGGGTCACAGATCAATGCTTTATTTTCTTCTCCTCCTACAGTTTATAATTGCATGGTAACGTGCTTCTGCATATGAAGCAGCTTGGTACTCGTCACAAAGTTTTATGGGTCGAGAGGTCAATTTGGGGTCATTAAGGTGAACACTTTTTCCGGTCTTATGGGAAAATCTATCAAAAATCTGTATCTGCTATATGCAACCTTGCCATTGGCATAGTGGACTCGTACATATGAAGAAGCTTAAGAACCTTTACAATGTTGTGCTCGGCATGTGGTCAAGTCAGTAAAGGGGGTACTTTCCGTCAAAACCAAAAAATTCAGTTTTTTATCTCAAAATGTAAACATAGTAGTGACATAACCTTCAGATTCGGTCTGAAAGCCAAAAAATATATTCAAAAATCTTGTCCCTACAATTACATAGCAGAGTGACGTCGTTCGCGCACATGCATTGTTATCAACCAGGGTCTATTTGTTGTCCACATTTTGGGGCTCACAGGTCATTAAGGGGGTCATTCCGTCAAAACCAAAAATATTCAAAATCTTTATGCTCCAAATTAAACAGAGAACATAACCTTCATATATGCATAATGTTGCCCGTGTATGCAAGGTATTTCTATTTTGGGGTCAAGGTCTTTACAGGTCATTTTCGGTCGGGTTTAAGAGCTAAATACCTTAGGAATGTTTTATCTGCAGAACTAGCATAATAGAATTTTTATTTGCCATGAACAATCCATTTTTACGTTGTACAATAGAGGTTGTTTTTTATACCGGGGTCAAAGGGCACTAAAGGGGTCAAATGGTCAATTTTGGCAAAATACTACAATAATACCAAATTGGCTGTATCTCAGCCTGAAAAAGACAGATAAACCCGTTATTCTACAGTGATGTAACCTTAATGGTAAAAGGGAATTGTCTATGATAGTCCTCGACCTCAAGGGCAAAATCTACAATCAAGCTCCGATTGAGCTGATTTTGGCAGGAATAATCCCTCGTCGGAGCATCGTAAATACGTCACAAGTACCAGTTGCCTCCACCGGACCCAGGTGTCACGTTATAGGGGTTAAAAGGTTAAATTCTTGCCACCTAAACTATATAATATTCGGGTGCTCTGAGGAGCATAGTCTAGTTGAAATTTCGTCTGTAAAAATCTGAGACTCAAGCACTTTTCAGACAACCATCAAATCCCAAACCCAAAGTGCGTTAACACTCATGCACATGCACCAGCTGATAAGTAACCGTACGATTCACGAATGGGGACACTATTTACGGAATGGAGACACTATTTACGGACGTAAAAGTACTTGGAACCAATTCCTCATGGAAGGAGTGGAACTATTTGATCACGGTGATAGACTTTTACCAATCACTTATCTTAAGTAAAGTGATTTATTGGTATGACTCTATCGGCACACATATATAATGAAATACCCCTAAATAAAAACGTACGGTTTTCATGGCCATGGAGAATTTCCTGCGAAAAAAAATCCAATTATTCCGACAAATGTACAACACCTGTACAGAAATCATGGAAGCTACCAAGTTATTCCCTGTGTATATTTACAACGCCGCTGCCAATACCGAAACAGAAGCCAGCGACTTCAGCAAGTTTGCCCAAGCCTCATCCTTGAAACTCGTTGAGCACACAAGGATAGGAGCGAAGTTCTGTTTAGAATTTTTTGATTGCAGAAAAACTACACTTTTTAAAACCTCAGATCGGAAGAGAAAAATGTTAAGAGGGGTGTTGTAGATATCATTTTGTGATTAACAAAGGTTTAGTTGGCCTAAACACTAAAAATCCATGAAAACGTGGACATTTGAAAAGGGGTCGCGTAATAAAAATTAGTTTTATCGCAGTCTCGACTGTAACCACTGATCTCTATACAATGGATGGCTACACAACAGTAATTGTATATTAGATGAATGGAGGAAAACGGGAGGGCATATTGGGGTCTACCGAACACAATACCATTTTCCAGAGACACCTGTTTAACAGAAGTTGTATCCCGGGTGCACGTTTTAGAGGCATGCAATCCCATACGCGCAAATAAAATGAGCTCAATAAATTGCTTGATTTGTAGTATGGTATGCGCATTATCCACATTTCAATGAACAATTTTGTATAAATGACCGGCTCTTAAACCCTGCTTGGGCTCTTTTGGAGGACCAATATGGCCATCAGAGCTTCAATTACGAAGCCCAGGTTTCCAATCCATGTTAGAGATCAGTGTTCGAAACACACTAATGCGCGCCGAGTTCAGGCATACTCACGTTCTTATTTTCAATTTGTACCGAGTAGCGCGTCTTGTATGATGTAGAGTTTCCTAATTTTATTTTAAAAATATTTTTCTCAAGATCAGGCGCCATTCTCTAAATATTAGGCACACAACGGTAAAGTAAAGCGTGTTTTTAATTCCCATGTTAAAAAAAGGAAACGCGATAGTCTTTCATACCGCCAGACCTGACTAACCCCCGATCATCTTTCAATTGGTGTGAAAGACTAAACCTGGCTTGTGTGGCAAAACGATAGCGTAAATAAGCAACGTGGCGTCTTCCTTAAATAGTCTACTGCTTTGAAAGTTAAGGTGAAAATGCGGTTTCTTAGCAAGGAATTACTCCAGGGACCATGCAAACCAGCTGGTACGGCTATTTAGGGATATTAATTAAGATGTGCCGATAGATTTTATACCAATTACTAACCAGGGCATTAATAGCAGCTATATGGGGGGATGACTCAAATGAATTTGCTTTTTCAAAAAATTGTTTTGGGGAAAATGGTCAAATTTTATCAATTGAAGTCAAATTGTCCCATGTGAGCGGGAAAAAAGGGCAAATAAATTGCATTAAATTGGCCCAAATTGCATCTATGGATAAAGCTATCTATGGGTCCTTTTTTGCCAAAAAATGGTGTACTATGGGTACTATTCTGGGGGCACGTCCACTACCTAAACCAAACCTGAGCTTCCCCTCCCCGGGTACAGGGTGACCTAACTTGATCTTGCTTAGACGAGACTATCCAGGGTCTATGGTGGGAACGAAAAATTCAGTTGACTCTTCACGCCAACATTAGTTAAAGCTTATGCCGTTGTCGTTATGAAAACCGGACTATGATCCTGCCGGACCATATCTCATTCACACCGGTCTAGCAAGAGGAGTCTTTGTAAGAGAACATTATTTTGTAATATACTATTACAATGTTCGCAGAATAAACGTCTACACATGATTCACTACAAGGAAGTGTGCCACTGATTACGAGGTGATGTATCGATGACTATAAATGAAAATCTCAATAACAAATCAGTACTTTAGTACTTGACTTTCGACATAATATATCATGAAAATTGGTCTCTCTGCTATAAAGAATGATGCAATAACTGAGAATTAATAGATTAGGGAGAATCATACGTCCTTGAAATCACCGCAAAACGTTAAAAAGTTTAGATATTCTATTTATGAATCTACTGTTTTCTAAGAGGAAGAGACCGTTTTTCCCTGTGTATATTACTTGCCTATAGTATGAGGAGTATTTTTGGTTCAAAATTGGTGAAAATCACCGGATCACTTTAATAATATTGTTTATTTTCGTCCAAGTAGCACTTTTTAGTTGTTTTTACGAATTACTTCCAAGACATTTTATTTTTCTGAGACATTCATTTCAATGTAAAATGGAACTGCAACTTTGATGTGTCCTGATAAGAACTGAATACTAACATTACATATTAAGGAAAGATTTGGCAATGGGCATTTTTCAAACCTCTTGACAATTTTATATTTATTATCCTTTCCATCCCGTTCTCGGTTCAGGGTGACTGTTAGCATACACACCCAAAATTAAAGATAATGATCACCAGAACTCAATACTGCCGAAAGTAGTGGGCCACAGGCGGGCTCGAATTGACAACAACAACAGACAATCCAAAAGTAAAATCAATGTCTATGGCTTAGACCGCTGCGCCACGTAGGAAGCTTCCTGCATAACGCACGAATTGTTGTATATGCTAGTATGTGAGGGTTCAGTAGTAATGTTGAATAAAAGAATCACGTAAAACATCATTTTCTTTGTATAAAGTCAATTATTTTCAATGTTAGCAATAAAAGGCACATTATGAGGATAAATAGAAATCATGTACTAAATTTTGCCAATATTCGTTTCGTAATAAAGGCTGTAGGTCTGTGAGACCGTTTTTTAAGTTTCACATTTGCCACTAAAAATCGTTATAAATGACCGTTTGAAAGCATTTCTAACTCGTCGTTTCCGTTTTCTTAAATCATATCTTGCTCATGAAATGTGTCATATATACTTCCTATGATTGAAATACATGCTATGCTTTTGTATTACGAGTAGTTAAAGGTGCTTGTTCCGATTTATGTGAATTGTGTTCTCTACTTGATATGAGAGCCTGGCACTTGCACATACACCCCATCAAGTACCGTGGGAAACAAACTTGCGGTTTTGATGGTAGACGCAATAATGTATGTTGCAAAGCCCTATTCAATACTGTGCTAATATTGATGGTTAACCACTAAAACGGCGGTTTTTTTGTTTATATCTCGGGAATGAAATGGATTTGAGGGCTCAAATTTCAAGACGACAATGAGAAAAATACGGCCTTTCATCTGATATCAAAATCGATACTACTTCCGGGTAATCGGGGGGGGGGGTCGCAAAGACGATCGGAACACGCACCTTTAAGTAGTGATTTTACTAGTCAAACACGCGTCAAACAAAGGGAAGTTTGTTTCTGTTAATATACTCACGGTGTGTGTCGCTTGTATCAGGGTGTTCTGATGCTTTTTTTGTTGTTTTTTCTTGTTTTTCGGGTTGTTTTTTTAAAACTTGGTTGACACACTATCGTGTGTCTTAATACTCACGGTGTGTGTCGCTTGTATCATGGACATTCTAAAGGTTCGTTCATACTTCGCTGCACTGTGCAGTGCAGTGCCGATATATCGATCACTTGCTGCAGCAACTCAACGCAATCCGCGGCAGCTGCAGTTAAAATGAATTTAACTCGGGTGCAGTACCGCAATACAGTATAATGGACAGAGACCGAATTCGAGTACTGACAACTTACCGTAACGCACGTTGCAGTGTACGTTATGAAACGAACCTTAATGTTTTTTTGCTGTTTTTTTCTTATTTTTTTTTCTTTGTTGTTTTTTGGTTTTTATTTTAAAAATTGGTGGACACACTACGGGGCTTAATAAGAAAGAGTGGAAATGTTTTAACTATCGATGAATTATACTCATTCCATAAACTTCAATGGCCAAGCTGACCGTAAGTAAAGAAAATGATCTTACTCTCGTGTAATTTTAATGTGCTGAAAGTCGTGGGCTACCGCCGGACTCGAACCGACAACAAGAGACTATCCAAAAGTAAAATCAATAACGTCCAACGCTTAGAACGCTCGGCCACGAAGGAAGCTTATCACATGAATCGCAAATTGTTGGATATGATAGTATGTGATGCTTCAGTAGTGATGTTGAACAAAAGAATCCCGTTAAACGTCATTTTCTTTGCAAAGAGTGAATTATCTTCAATATTATCACTAAAAGGCACATCATGAGGATAACTAGAAATTATGTATTAAGTTTGGCTACTATCCATTTCGTAATAAAGGCTGTAGGTCTGTGAGACCATAAGAGTTTCGCACTTGCCACTAAAAATCATTATAAGTGACCGTTTGAAAGTACTTCTAATTCATCGTTTCCGTTTTCTTATTTCATATGTTGCACATGAAATGTGTCCAATATACTTTTATGGGTTGAAATACATGTTCTGGTTGTGTATTGCGAGCGGTTAAGTGATTATTGATAATATTGCCACCTAGTGCTATTTCTCGTCAAACGCGCGTCAAACAAAGGGAAGTTTGTTTCTGTTAATATACCCACGGTGTGTGTCGTTTGTATCATGGATGTTTTAATGCTTTTTTGACTGTTTTTTGGTGTTTTTTAGTTGTTATTTTTAAAACTTGGTGGACACACTACCGTGTGTCTTAATGCTACATTGACTCAAGCAAATAATGGCATTATTGACAAGTAAATCCACTGGTATTCAGCGGACAAAGCACTTAAAGGGGGATGGCCCGATTTAAGGATATGAAGTTTTCATCTTAATAGATTGGCCTTTACTCCAAAACCCCATCTGTAAAGTTTCGCGCCGATATTTCAATCCGTTTTGATGCGAGAGCTAAAAACGTGATTTTTTAAGCCCCATAGAGTACTGTGTAAATTTAATATTCGTCGACCAAAATGGGGCACATTTTTTTGCTCATATCTTCCAAACCAAATATCCTTTGGCCCTAATATTTCACAGGGTAAATGAGTAGCTTTCTTCTGATACCAAAATATTGACCACTTCCGGTAAAATCTGGGGCTTTTGGGGACGAGGCTATTAGCGATCGGGCCATGGACCTTTAAGATTCCCTTTGTTTAGTTGGAACTGCAGAGCCTTTGTTACTGTCCATGCAGTTGAATAGATGTCAGGCGTTAAAGACTGGTTATCCCCGCTCAGTTTAGGATAGACGTTTCACATAGAACGCAAATGAGGTATTGTCTTTGATTCCATCATGCACTGTATGATGTTGTGCAGTAGCGCAGGAAGGAATCAATGGCAACTCTTTTGTATACTTGGGACTTCTATATGAAACGTCTACCCAGTTTGGATTGAGCTGGCCTCGTTCGCGATTAAAATAAACTTTGAGTGAGTGAGTGAGTATTAAAATTTAACGACAACTCAACACAATTGTGTTATATCGTGTCATTACATTTATTTAAAAAACATTAAACCTTTATTAACATACACCACAATAAATTCCATTCATAACATTTTTAAAATAAACTTTGAGGTTCTACTGTGAGTTCAATAATTTTGACTGTATATTTCATCATTTATTGAAAAAAGAAACTAATGTGAACAAAACTCACCGTGGATATGTTGCTTGGTAAGCTGTGACCTAACATTTTTGTGCAGAATCAAGATCCGTAACTTATTGCGGGACCTCATTTCTATTCAATTTACCACCAGGTATTTAGAAAAAAATACAAAAGAAGGGGGTCTTGCGACCTATGCTAACAAAACGGTAAATTGAAAAGAAATTGGGTTACGCGGCAAGTTACTGTAAGTTAAGTTTTGTTTCTGCACAAAGATGTTAGGCACAGTCTGCCAAACAACTTTCTTTCATGATTTTTTGTTCATCTTTGTTTCCTTTTCGAAAAAAATGATGAAATATATGGTTAAAGTTAATTGAACGCACAGTAGAAGCCTAAGATTTATTTATTCGTGAAAGAGGACGAGTAACTTGTGCTTTGCGTCATGAAAAAAAAGCTTAATCTGGTGATGAGCACCTGAAATCCTTTTTATCTGGAAGTACAGAGCCATTGTTATTACCCATACAGTTGAAAAGTAATCTGTAGTGCTTTATCCTCTGCATAACGAGTGGATTTACTGGATATCAACAGTGCTATTATTTGCTGGAGACAATGGTGCATGATGTTTATCTACTGGTCACTGATATTTAGGAAAGAAATTGTGATGACATTTTATTCATTTTAAATCAAATGTGCAACTTTTGCACTTGAAATACCCCAGAGTATTGAAAGGTATAATTAGACAATAATAACTGCGCAGAAATCATTTACTTCGCCGATATGCGTAACCAATGTCCTTATGCAAGCATCTTTCTCTCTTTGATCCCATGGAGTAGTATGCTTTTGAATTGTGTCACGAAATTCTGGCAGGGATGTCAACAACTTGATTTTCCGTGGCAGGAATTGACATAAACTGCCACGAACTCTTACTCTTTTTACTGTTTTACAGAATGTGAACAATTCAATTCAATAAGCGGTCCATTTCATTATGTCTGAATTATTTTGAATGTTGCAATTAATTGTTTACTTATATGTATGTGTGAACATATATCAGCAAAAAAAAAATTCTTTGGGTTTTTTAAATATTCTCAGCCGACTTCCGTTAGTGCCCAAGGGTGGGGGGTTCCATGGGACCCTCACTAACTAACTCATAACGGCTTGGCCGATTTTCACAGCAGCCGACAACATCCAGCTGGGTTATTGTTATGACTGTCATTGTTCAAATAGAGTCTCTTCAACAGACTTTAGTAGGCGTCTGTGAAAATTTGATATCCGGGTTTAATAATAAGGATTTTAAAAACAAAAATACGTTGACGGTTAGAAGTTTTTCTGTATAACGGTTTCAGGTGGTATAAAAGGAACCATTATTGACAAAAAAAATCCTACAAGGTCTTCGATTTTTCTTGGGAAATTCGAACTAAATGTCCGTGTCTTCAAATGGCAGTAGTGCGTGAACTGATGCTGGTGTAATCCATGCACAGCGGGATGTTGTTGGCTGCTGTGGCCGATTTAATATTTCGGTATGAAAAGAAGCGCATTTAAAGGTTAGACAATTACAAAAAAATCGGCGCAAAAACCCACGCGTAAAGCGACCAGCGCGAAAACAAATAAATGTGGAGGGTCCCTAGGACCTCCTCCCCGGTCACTTAAGTGTTAATATCATTTTATAGATCGATAGATGGTTTCCTGTACCCTGCGGCTACTATACACATATTATTATCTGACGTTTATAGTATTGTTTAAAACACAAGTGATGTTCCATACATAATTGCATAGCATAATACACTTACTGTTTTCAGACATATATTAAGTTTTAATTCCAGCAGTACATCTACAACGTAATCGTATTCTTCTGATTACTCTTTTAAGATAATAGAGGAAACCGCCAACATCTATGTAAACATATTCACCTTACTCCAAATAAATAAAATATTTTCTTGTGGCTTCATTCAGTGATATGCGTAATTTTCAAACTAAATTTTTAAAAGTACCATTCTAAAATGCAATCCATTTTAAACTTCAAAACATTTCAATCTGAAAACATCATATTTATGGAATGTTATCATGCTTGCTAATCTACAATCGTCATGAGTCTTCCAAACAGGCCAATCGACCATTTTGGCGAAATTAGTTTTTTGCATATTATGATACTATATCACAAGCTCTTGGGGTCGTGTTGAAGCCTTCTCGCGGCGGCCCTGTTAACGTCACATCACCTGTTGTGGCTAACTGATTCAACAACTTAAGTCCAAACCTCGTGTTTTAAAACACCACAGTGAACATCTTGAAGACCCACCCTCATTTCTAGGCGGCTGAGCTACTCACAGAGGAACTTTCCTTATGGCAAGCACCAAAGTCTGTATCCTGCAGCTGAACATTGAGGGTATCACCAATGCTAAGCGTGACATCATCTTACAGCTCTCCGGGGAGAACGGAGTGAATATCATCCTCCTCCAAGAAACTCACTGCGAATCTGAAGAGAAGCTGCAAATCGAAGGTTTTGACCTTATTTGCTTCATTCCGCACAACACGCATGGGGTCGCTCCCCATGTGAAGCAAGGCATACAATTGAGAACAACCCTGCAATCTTCAATGAATTCGCCGATCCAGTGGATAACATTTGAAACAATGGGAACCCACTTCACCAACATCTATAAGCAACCACCAGCTGAGGCAGACTTCAACTCCCTTCCAGTAGTTCAGCGGAGCTCCTTCGTCTGCGGAGATTTCATCTGTAGAAATACAGCATGGGGATACTCCAACATTGAAAAGAATGGCAAAGCGGCTCTTGAATGGATTGAAGCCCAAGACCTCCAATTGCTGTTTGATAGTAAGGATCCACCTACTTTCTATTCAAGCAGTCATGGGACATGGACCTGTCCCGACCTGTCAACAGTCACCAGCGACATTCGATCCCGCTGCTCCAGAACGGTCCTCCCTAGATTTCCTAGATCAGGTCATTGCCCTATCCTGGTCACCAGTGACATCAAGGTCACGATCTCCAGCCTCTACAGAAAGAGATGGAATTTCAGTTAAGCCAACCGGTCCAAGTTCAAACAACTCAACAGCGAACTGTCATCCACGCTGCCAGACCCGGCTTCATCTAACATCAACGATGCATATTCTGACTTCTGCTCCATGCTCCACCAAGCAGCTAAACATGCTATTCCACGAGGCAGAAGGAATCCCTACACCCCTGTTGGGACAAGGAATGCGTCGAGTTATACAAAGTGTATGTAATACCAACTGCAGATACTGAGGAATACGCAAAGGGCAAACCAGCTACTGGATCCGCTTGGCCAAAAGAGAAGCACCAGATGGGATAGGAGGAGATATCAATATCAACTTACCCACTCAAACCGCAAGGCCTGAAACACCATCAACAAGCTCACCGGCGTAGCTGTCCAAGATAAGCAGTGTCCTGTATCTGCAAACTCCATCGCTTCCCAGGACTTCGTCAAACAATGTAAAGTGCCAAGACCACACTCCACAGGCGGAAAGCCCACTCTCGTGCTGTTAATGCAGAGATTTAAACAGCTTTACAAACCTCACCACAGTCAAGCCCCATGTCCAACCATTCACCTACGATGAGGCACCGAAAGCCATTAAAGTTCTCAAGAATGGGAAAAGCTCCTGGCAATGACAACATCCATACAGAATTCTTGAAGAAATGGCAACCGAAGCGGTGCGAGGACATCCCAACTCTTCCTTTCGACTTGACATGGGACACGTCAACTATTCCCTCCAGATGGAAGACTTCAAAGGTCATTGCAACTCTGAAGCTCAAGAAACCAGCAAATGAGCCCACGGAGTTACAGGACATCTCGCTACTATCTCACAGCTATAAGCTGCTTGAGCGAGCTGAATACTCGCAGAATCAATGTACGTCGAGGCAATTTACCCCGCACCCAGCTGATTTCGAACGGTAAAATCACCAAATGATGAGATAGCAAGACTAGTTAATGACATCGAGACAGACTTCCAGAAGAAGCAGAAGTTTGGAGCAGTCTTCATAGACCTAAATGCTGCGTACGGACAGTCTGGCATCGAGGTTTCTACATCAAGCTACTCAAAATATTCCCCCTGCTGTCAAGCTTGTCAAGTTCCAATGCTGCTATCCCACAGGATCTTTAGTTCCTGGAGACATCAAATGGGCCAACGCAGTAGAAGTAGAAGTTAAGAGGAGTAGAAAGCGCAAACTTCGGAATTGGTGTCCCACAAGGTTCTGTCCTGCCACCCAAGTTCGCTTCAACATCTACGTCTCAGATTTGCCAAAGGGAGGAGATTTGTTCGCAGTACTCCTACGCAGAAGACACGGCACTTGGAATAGATGCTGATTCCTTTATGTCCTTGGACAACAGCTGTGTTGAAGAAAGACCTATCAATGTATAGCCAATTCTTCCACCTATGGCACCTGAAACTCAGCAAACCCAAGACCGTTAGCTCTGTTTTCCACCTTGCCAAATCGAGCGCAAAAAGAGACTAACATCAATTCTAGATGAGAAAACTGTCACATACCCAAACCGACGTACCTTGGCCGTCACAAGAACCGCAGCCTTACTTCAATCAACACACAAGGCAGTCGCTGCCAAGACGCAGGCTCGTGTCAACCTCCTCAGAAGGCTTGCAGAACTGGATGGGGTGCATACTTTGACACCTTACATACAACAACTGTTGCACTTGGCACTTCTCACTGCTGACATACGGCACCAGTATGAGTACAGTGTACTTCCACAAGATTGAGTCGTTCTGACTTATGCAATGAGACTTGTTAGCGTTTGCCTTTTGGCGACGCCTGTAGATCTCTTACAATTTTCTGTATGGCATAGCTCCGGCAAACCTTATGGAGGACAACAACCTTTCAGACGATTCAACGAGCTCGCCAAGAAAATGTGATTGAACCTGGTAGCCTAATCCCCCCACCAACAACCCCTTTGAGGATCAGAGAATGCCACCGGAATCACTTTGCTTACCCAATCCATGGACACTGCAGTCACAGTATCCTATCGATCATTCCTGGATCAATGACAGATGGTGATGTGAGCAATGGTTATCCCTATACTTTGAACCTAAACGCAGGTTGTGGACAGCCATCTAGCAAGCCCAAGGCTTTGTGACCTTGATAGGAAAAGCATAGGTCAACATCAACAGACTCAGAAAAATGGCGCTGGTCGTACAAAGAACTTCACAAGACCGGAGTAGAACTTTCACCAAATCTGCGATTGTGGAGAGCACAAACCATTAGCCACATCATAGACGAATGATGACTCTGAGGTCTACAAGTCCCAAGAGGAATTCCAGGCCTGATCAACATGGGGGGATTGGGGATTGAAACTATCAGCTGGGTGTTAAAATTAAAGACGGATCTTCATACCAAATATTGAGCAAAAATCACATTCCCCCCCCCCAATTTGTAGATATAATAGATTTTGAAACTTTTGGACAATCATACCCAAACGCCAAAATGAAAGTCTTCCACACAGACCAATGTGCATTCGTCTGTTTGCTTGTACCTGAAAACCACCGTACGACCGCTTGTAAAGTGACCTATCGGATCAATGGGATATTGCGAGATTCATCTCCTCTCTCGATCAAACACTGGTAGACTATAGAAGTCTGGTCGAAGTTATATTAGTACAATGTGTGTAAGCTGTATCTGAGATCGATTTTGCCACACTAAATATACATATTTGCAGAGTATGTTTTATTGACAACAATTTGCCAAATAATTTTCTGTGAAAATTACAGTATACTGTAAAAATTGATTCAATCACAATACCGAAAAAATATATATTTGGCGAGTTATACAGAGATTGTGAATGGTTGAAAATAAAAAGCACTGATCGCAACACCACTCTAACTTCGTAGGCCCTATCCACAAAATTCAACCAAAATTTATGGTGAATTACAAGTCTATAAATTTGTTTAATCTTAGAATTGGTTCACACCCTCAAATCCCAGCTGTAAAGTTTTTTTGTTATGTAGCTACTGCCTTGTATTTCACACCCAAAAACTCAAAACAATCAAAACACATACAGACACATAAAAACTGACACCCAGTGAAAGATATCTTTTAAATCTACATTCCAAAAATCCGAAGATCTATGGGACACCCACCACGCAAGGCTAAAAATTAACCGGACCAACATATTCCTCCAAATAAACCCAAGCACGAACTGTGACAACATTAACACACCTTGACAAAAAATCTGAAATGTCCAGCCAAACCAGACACATTGTATTGTATTCCTTCATTGCGTGGGTGATTTGGGTGGGGGGAATAAAATCCACCTATAATTATAATTATAGTTGCCCCATAAATGCACCCATAAATGTTTCCATTTTCATCCAACAAAAACTCCCAGAAACATGACCGAAACTCCAGCCCTATCATAAAGTACGACATAGCTCGGCTCAATGCGCAGAGCCAGTCCAATTTGACAAACATGCTATAAAACTACCCTGACATCTTAATTAAAGGACTCCCATTTATGATTAAGGGAACTTTGTGTCTGTACATTGTGTTTTAGTTTTGCTTGAGCAATTTACTTCTTGACTGTATTTGTTAGTTTCTGTACATGTCAATATGTGGAGGATAAGTGATTTTGTGGCTAATTTAACACTTATATGCTTAGATATGTACATAATGATTGCAAAGTGGAAGGATTACATTTTGAAAAACCAAAAAAAAAGATGTTTTCCTACTTGTAAACTTAATTGTCACATTGAGTTTTTTTATTTATCCAAGACCAACCACCTGTATCCAAAAGGATATTGAGGACTAATTACACATCCAAAACCATATGTAAAGTTTCGCGCCGATATTTCAACCCGTTTGAATAAGAGCTAACACATTATTTTGTTATGCCATAAAGTACTATGTAAAAACTAATATTGGTCGACACAAAATGGGGCATGATTGTCGCTCATAAACAATCCAAACACAAATATCCTTTGAGCCCTATTATTTCACAAGGGTAGTGGGAAAAATAGTTAGCTTTCTTCTGCTACCAAAATTTGACCAATTCGGGGAAACTATCTGGGGTTGATTACTAGCGATGCGGACCATGGACCTTAATTGGGGTATAAACACATAATGCATTAAACGGTTAAATATAACGTGAAGTTGGATTGGAAACTATAAAGCTGTTTATTTTATGGGATTGTTTTCCTGTAAGATTTACAGTATGTCCTGTAAAATACCTATTGAAAATACACAATAGTGCATAATAATCAAATTATGTTGGTATAATTCAAGGTTCAAAGTAGGAGCCTCTTTAGTAAAATTTAGTCATAATAGGCTGAAAATTAAAATGGACAAAAAGTTTTTTTTTCTTTAGCTACTGCCTTTATTCACACACATAAAAATCAAACATCAAAAAACATACAGACACATAAAAACTGACATCCAGTGAAAGATATCTTTTAAATCTACATTCAAAAAATCCTACAGATACATATGGGACACCTACCACGCAAGGGCTAAAAATTAACCTGACCAAAATATATCCTCAAAACAACCCAAGCACGAAGTGAACACATTAAAAACACCTTGCAAAAATCTGAAATGTCCAGCCAAACCAGACATATTGTATTGTGTTCCCTTCATGCTTGGATGATTTGGGTGGGGGATAATAAAATCCACCCTATAATTATAGTCTGCCCCATAAAATGCACCCATAAATTTTCCATTTAATCCAAAAAAAATCCCAGAAATGACCGAAAATCATCCCTATCATAAAGTACGACATAGCTCGGCTCAATGCGCAGAGCAGTCCAATTATTGCAACTAATGCTTAAAAACTAACCTGACACTATTGAAAAGACTCCCATTTATGATAATGAACTGGTAATTTATTTTTCTTTGAAGCAATTACTTCTTCCAATTTGATGTACATGTCAATATTGTGGAGATAAGTGTTAAATCTATGAGTGCATTTTTGTAATTTACACTTATATGCAGTATGACATAATTGATTGCAAGTGGAGGATTACATATTTGAAAACCAAAAAAGATGTTTTCCATACTGTAACTAATGTCACATTGAGTTTTTTCTTTTATCCAAGACAACACCTGTATCCAAAAGGATAATGAGGCTAATTACACCTCAAAACCCCATCTGTAAAGTTTCGCGCCGATATTTCAACCCGTTTTGAATAAGAGCTAACACATTATTTTGTTATGCCCATAGAGTACTATGTAAAACTAATATTGGTCGACCAAAATGGGGCATATTGTCGCTCATAACATCCAAACCAAATATCCTTTAGCCCTATTATTTCACAGGGTAAGTGAGAAAAATAGTAGCTTTCTTCTGATAACCAAAATGTTGACCACTTCGGGAAAAATCTGGGGTGATTATAGCGATCGGACCATGGACCTTTAATTTGGGTAAAACATAATGCATTAAACGGTAAAATATAACGTGAATTTGGATGGAAACTATAAAAGCTGTAGTTTATGGGATTGTTTTCCTGTAAGATTTACAGTATGTTTCCTGTAAATAACCTATTGAAAATCCACATAGTGCATAATAATAAATTATGTTGATATAATTCAAGGTTCAAATAGGAGCCTCTCTTATAAATTTAGTCATAATAGGCCTGGAAAATTGGACAAAAAAGTATTTTTTTTAATTACGGCCAATTGTCTTTTTGTGATCCTTTTTATTGTGAAGTCCACTGTAATCTTTACAGCGCACGTTATTTCGTCAAATACAAGATGCATGTTAGTAGTGGTAAGTTTAAGCACAAATATGCATTTTAGCTGTATTCTTTACTAGACGTAGATTGTAAGCTGTCTTCGACGATCCGGGCGCTGAGCAAGGCAAAAAAGAGCTTTCATTTATCGCGCCATTTTAGTTTTATTTTATTATTTTTTTTTATTGTTTTTTAAAATTAATTGCAAATTGTTAAAGGTTTTTTTTTTTTTATTTTGTAATGATATAACTATACGTTTCATGAGATAATTTCACAACTACCCTAGTTCTTTGAGAAATGTAAACACAAACGTTGTGCAACAAATAGTAACAAATTACTCATTTTACAGCCATTTTACACCTGTTCTGGAATGATTGATTGTTGAAGCTGGTAATTAATTAAAAATGATCAAAATCAGCTAGGGTTAGTTATTTCAAGTTATACACAACAGACATTTGTAACCCAGAAAAGTCAGCAACAAGACAAGCATTAATATACGTATAACTTATTTTCACTTCAATTTGTTTTTATAGATAGTTCAAAAACTTCTTATTGAAACCTTTTTCTCGTTTTGGTATGATATTTTGTTCATTTTAATTGGCAATATATTTTTGAAAGGAAAGTAATGCATATACATTCAATGTTCTATTATTCCCTTATATAAGTTAGCATTATCGTGTACGTATTTTATTCATATCAGAGGGTCCCAGGTTGGATTCTCAGTTAGATAGGCTTACATGAATGAAAGTTACTTACCTTAGTATTTACAAGCCAAATTCAGATCATACTGATATGTAAAACATAGTCCCCCCCCGGACAAGCCTAAAACGAAAGAACTCCCCCTCTTTTTCTTTTTTCCTCTGTTCTTGCTATATTTCCCACATACCTCTGATATTATTTTGAGTTTCATCAACTTAATTGATTAATATTAAACTAAACTTGATAATTTCTCTGTGTACTTACTAATAAGCGCAAAATAAAGTAATGTGATTTTTGAAGACCCTGCAAACACATAGGTGGTTAAAATTAACACCGCCGGTTTTCTAGGAGGATCACACCAAGGGGTGTCACAATTTCACACTTTTTTATTTTTTTCGTTTTTGGGTTTTTTTTAAAACAACACAATATGGTTAACATAACCCAAACGTGAATTTTTGACACCCTCTTGGCGTGCTCCTCCTAGAACACCGGCGGTTTTAATTGTAACACCTAATTTTGCAGTGCATGTAGAAAAATATTATCACATTATCAGCTAGCTCAATTAAAATACATGATTAATGTGGTTTACAAAGCTGGCTGAGGTAACCGGCTTTTATCCCCTCAAAAGAATTACCATCATTGAACCCGGTCGTTGTTAAATTGTTTTGGTGCTACGTACCCGTCGTTGTATAATCTTCAGGGTTTTGTGTTGGTGCGTCCCTAGCAAACGGTGAAAACGTGGACCAATGAGAGGTTTCTATAGTAATTATAGCTTAAAGCGACATAATGGTATAAAAAATATTCAGACATAATGAAAAGGACCCTTAATGAAATCACATTCCACAAGTTTGAAAACAATTTGGCTGTTTACATTCTGTTAAAACCAGTATAAAACAGGAAAAGTTCCAGAGGGGCGAGGTGGCAGTTCGTGGAAATTTCTGGAAAAAGGATGCTAAACATTACTGCAGCATTTACTAACTTGAAAAGCATGCTGTCTTAGCTCACAGACCATTGCTATTGTTATGTGGTAATCCCGGCTAAGCCATCTTTCACTTGACAGATCAATATCTTACTAAAGCCTAAAGTACAAATGCAGGAATCCTGGTCTGAATGCTTTTGAATGTGTCACAAAAAATGCTAGATACACTGTAAATTCTGTCAAGGGATGTCAACACCTTAGTTTTCTGTTCACCAGAAATTGCCACGAAATGCCACCTTCCACTCTGGAACTCTCCTGTTTTTATGTTTTTCCAGAATGTAAAACATCCAACTGTTTTCAAACTTGTGGAGTGAGTTTCGTAAGGGTCCTTTTCATTATGTCTGAATTTTTTTTTGTTATACCATTATGTCGCTTTACGGATTTGAAATGGTCACACTTAAATAAGCAATAAATAAGCTCTAGGTCACTCATCGCCTCAGGTTGTGTGGTGGTAGTAATAAAATTTTCCCACCCACCTCTCCCCTAACGTAAAATAGATAGTAACTAGTACTGTAAGGGAGTTTATTTTGTGGGCGTGGTAATTTGTATTTTTTGAGATTTTAAGACAATTTTTATGACATTTGGATGATATGAAACTATGTTTACAAAGATTTGAGAAGTTATATATTTGATATTTATCCAAAATGACGAGTAGTATTTTTGCGAATGGGTATATTCCTTAAGTAATTCCAAATGAGATATAATTTCACCCTAAGTATCTGGTGGTTTATTTAATGTTTAGTTGTTTCCAATTTATCAATTTTGGTCCTTAGGAGTAGTTACCTCAAAAGTGTGGTTGGACATGTTATATACGCCCTCTCATCAATTAATGATAATGTCCGGGGTAGTTCAGCGGGAATTATTTCCTAGTGGCAACCCCGAGGTATAGGTTATGGGGAGATACATTTTCTCTTTTCTTTCCTTTTATAATTTAAGGGTTATTTGGAATGTGGCTAGAATAATTGATATCATTGTGTGTAGTGTATGTTGGATCCAATTAGATATCTATGGGAAATAAATGAGCTGACTCGACAGGGAACGCTCTGCTAATTCAAATCTAATAGCCGATGATGTTCTTGGTGTGGGATAAATAAAGATTACTCATTTAAATTATCTCAATATATTAGAATGGAATGCAACCCGATTACCACTTCATTTTATGAATAGATAGAGGAAATTGTTTTCCTTTCAATTCCAATAACGAAATATGTTTAATATGAGATTCTGCATTTTCAATATAATACCACTTTGATATCAGAAAGGTTGGCAATTTGGTTTTTACTCATAGAAAGTTTAAACTATACTGTACGAGTGCGTGACTCAAAGGTGAAACATATACGCAATGGTTCTGTTGATTGACAAAAATAACATAATATCCATGGGAATGTCAATTTCTAGTTCTCCAATAGAACTCCGAAGTCGTTTGGTTTTCGAATTTTAGAAACATCATTGACACTAATTGCAATAACTCTTCCTAGAGTTTTCGTTATTGAGCAATTTAAAATGATTTTTTTTTCGTTTTCCGGGAACGCTAGTAAAATTAATACCAATAGATAAGGCCATGATAGAAGATAAAGCTTGTATCTTGATAAAATAGTGATCTTTGATTCTTTACTCTGCAAAAAGTATCAAAATATAAACCTTCAAGCTATAGCCAATAAAAGATACATACCAACTTCTTAACTTAACGTTTAGCAGTTATTATGTCAAATAATTACCAGGGGTTTCAAACGTAAGACATGCACTTTGGATGTCCTTAGTGTACTAACAAATAGGTCGATGCCTTCAAGTGGAAATACAGCAAAATGATGTAAATTTTTATGTCCAATTTACGAGGCGTATAAAACGACTACAATGGAGCTTTTATTCGATTTTTTTCTCGAGGATCAACATTATCGTAAATTATATAATTTTTCAAGTATATTTTCCAGTACTATGTTACAGATAAAATACTATACATTTTACAAGAACAGTCTGGCAGCAATTCTACTAACAAAACCCCGTAAAATACAGCGCTTTTACGCGGTTTCCATTCAAATTAAGATATAAAGTATTAAAATTTGATTAATCAATTCTAATACAAAATTATTTTAATTTTCAAAAAAAATAGAACCTCATCAGTCCTATTTTCTAGCTTCATTGGCATATGTTGCCTGTAAGAGATGAGACGGCGAAAATCATACAAATGCATAGTCATTATAGCTCCCTCAGCAGGCAAAAGTATGTTTAACATGTTCAATACCACCGTCTGAGGCGATCGATCGACTCTTTTTGAGTACGCCAAACAGGCCAATGCGCATTCGTCTCCTTTGACATAGAAACAGAGGACGTTTTTTAGTTTTTGCAAACAGACCAATCACTTTATAATTAAATTTGACAAGGAAAACAAAGGATACTTGAATGGAAAGCGTGCTCAAAATGAAGAACGTTTCAATGTCCACTATGTACACATGTACACACAAAATCATTTTCCTAGAAAGTTTCAAATTTTAGATATGCAAGTTCATAATTCTCTAAAACTTCAATCGCCGATATCTCGAAATGTGACTTTTGGTCGATTGGCCTGTTTGGAAGATCCGTGACGATATGTTATAAATGCTTTTGTTCTTATTTGCAACACAGCACCAAACTGAACATCTAGTGAACATGGCTAAAATCTTGCAACGACATCTGCAAATAGCCAATCTTATGCACTCTGTTACTGATTTTAACACTATGTAAACATGTTTATACAACCCGTTAAACGTGTTTAATATCCGCCAAATTTTAAATAACTTTTAAAGAATGAACTATTGAAAAACAAATCTTAAGTTTACCGCATTTTGTACTGCATGGTAACTTAATTTCCCCTTTACGATCATTTAATATCCCTTTTTTGAAGTTAGCAGATGCACTGGTAATATACCTTGTTGAATATCCCATTACACCCCTCCATCAATTAAGTCAAATGAGTAAAGCATGTCCCTTTAATAATTTTTTTCGGGAAGGACTTAACTCTTTCAATGGATCAAACATGGTGATTTAATAGGTTTTTATTACCCTCAAATTTCAACAATCTTGTTTGAACACTTTTAACCAGTTTTAACCAGTTACAGGGTTGTCCCCATTTCCAGCTCTAAACAGAATTTGACTATCTGGATATTCAAACTTACCAGTCATTTCCTTATACACCCATATTAAAGTCAGATCATTTAGCCTAAAGCCCACGATATACTACCGATCGCATAGGCGTGCCCAGGAAATTTTATTGAGGGGGGCTGGACTAAAGATGTTCGAACCATGAGAGCGAATCGAGCGAAGCGAGCGTCGCGACTAACGGGTGGGGTCCAGGGGCCCGCCTTAGGGCCCCTGGTGGGGTCCATGGGCAACGCCCCGGCGGGGGTCCAGGGGGCAGAGCCCCTGGAAGCTCCTGAGGTTTTAGGGTTTTCAAGACCTGAAAACGCCTTTCCTTGCGTACTTCTTCCGACACTTTTTGATCCGCATTTGCATGAAAAAAATCAAATAAATGTACCATAAAATCATCCATTTGTTCACTACTCCTTCTCTTTTCCTCTTGTTTTTCTTCTTTTCTTCTTTTCCCCTTCTCTTTTCCTCTTTTTTCTTTCTCCCTTCCTCTTTCTTCCTTCCTCTTTTTTCTTGAGAACTTTGAGGGGGGCGTGCTTTAGCCCCCAAAGGCCCCCCCCCCGGGTACGCCAGTGGATCGCAGCGAGCGATTTCTGATCGTGACCATGCGTATAACTTGATCTTGGGTAAAAATCTGCTATTGCGCAAGCCAATCGCTCGATGCGACTGGAAGTATGTCATGGGCTTTATCGCTGAAAATGCATAATACATGAGGCAAACTAGATTTCCCGCTCAAACTCCGCTCAGTAGTACGCTACTTTCATTGTCAAAATAAATTATTATTAGGCAAGGAAAGTTCTTGTATTTCCTCGATCGAACTTTATGACATTATGAGCTATCTGTAAGTATTATTTTTTTTTGAAATCGGCCTTTGGATACCATAAATTTGTGGCCTTTGAAGTGGTGCCAATTTCCGTCCATAATCGCAAGCTCCCATATCTACCAAATGTTGTCAATTCTCAGTGCATCTTAGTCATTATCAGCTGAAATTTTGCAAAGAAAAACATGACTCCAAATTTATAGTCTTTATCAATTAGTGACTAATGAATATACACTATGAGTTACAATATGCTCATCCACCTATGACACAGTTCAGTGCGTTGTACATATACAACATACATTGATATGAACTGACCTTGTGTGATCTGGGTATCATATATCATATTTTCTAAATACATTGGTGAATGAAAGCTACTGAACTGTGCCAAAGGAATTGAGATTGTACTAGTTCATAGTGATACTAGTCTTCGTCAAAGACGCCTCAAAATTTTGCCCACTAACCGTGACAGGCTCGCCGAAGGCGCGGGTCGATGGTGATGTCCCCGGATGAGCGAAGGGATCCCAATGCGAGAGTGCTATAGCACATCCTTAACAGGGACTAGTACTAAAATAAAATTAAAGCGCAACGCCTTGATGAAAGACTAGGAATATACTGTACACATTAAATTTGTGGTTTTAGCACTCATAAACACATTTAAAAAATACATATAAAACTATAAAACTTACATATTCACAATATATATATATTTTTAAAAATACTTATACACATGAAATTTGGAGTTTCAGTACTCATGCAGTGGGCCGGTGTGAAAGGAGATATGGTCCGGCAGGATTCATAGTCCGGGCTCCATAGACGACAACGGAATAAAGCGTGAAACTAATGTTGCGTGAAGAGTCAACTGAATCGATTGCCCTATTGTTCACCATGTTCCCGGACTGTGAGCCCTGAGGACTATATCTCTTGCCACACCTTTGCTCAGGATGGCATGAACAGGCAGACTGACTGGTTGAAAGTAGCACATTTCAGGTAATAATGCATGCTGGAATTGGGAGGGGGCAAATCCCCAAAGCCACTGCTTTGAGTATGCCAAAGTGCAGTCGATGTGCAATCCAAGCCCAAGTGCAGAATTTGAAAGCCACTGTGAAAATAATGAATTATTGTGCTGACTAGTCGAGAACACTCCGCTATCAGAGGACATGCTTAAGTAGAGCACCAATGGTACGGTAGCTCAATGACCCTTTAATGTTTCTACACGACCACTCTAGCACACTAGGGCCTCTGACAGCGGAGATTTGCCACCGCAAATGAATACATTTATATTGAAACATTGTTCCAAGTTGTAATAGCTACCATTTTCAGTGTTTAAATATTTGACAACTAGACTTCAAAAACCTTTCATCTTTGAGATGGAAATGAAAAACAAGAAACACTATTTTTGACACAATTCTGCGTTGTGTTAATCGGTAGAAACACTACGTCTATTACAACCAAAAAAATTGAGCCATTAGATTTAATGTAGCCAGCCCCGGCTTTGGTTTATGTCCACAAACTTTGAGCCAAATTTGCGCCATTTAAAATAAGTAAATTGCGGTAAACCGGTTGCTTTATTAATTAGGTTGCGATATCTCAATGAAATAGAGTTAAAATGCAGACAAATCTTCTAATATAGTCCCAAAACCTTTCTGAGAGTGTACCTTAATTTTATTGAGTTGTTGTAACTCAATCAATTCAAGGCAACCGGTTAAACACAGTTTACATAATTGCCCAATTATTTTTGGAGTGCGTATTTCATTCAGAATTTAGGAATTTCTTGCAATCCTCGCGTGAGCTTTTGCTGCTCAGAAATTGTTCAAGATACATAACTTATGAATCGACCACTGATAAGCGGTTATTTTCGCGAATAATTTCGCGAATAAAAATAGAAATGCGAAAATAAAAATACATGAAAATTATGTAATAGAGTACAACAGATTGACAATAGGTTCCGCGAAATAACTGACAACATTCTTCAAAACCTTATAGAATCGGGGAAGTTCTGTTCGCAAAATGGCAGCTACTCCGATTAGTAAGCTGTTGTTGAAAGAATAGCGCTCACCACATCTGTTCCCTCCCCACACCAACACCACACTCCCAAACTTGGGAAACCCTTTTTGGTACACATTAACAAATCCAATTACTCTACAGTTTAAATTGGCACGAGTCAAGTATTAGACTTGATTGAATAATTATGTTTACCATTGCACTCTACAATTCTAAAGTTCGTTCACGAATATTGAAATTTGCTACTCAGGAATACAGTTCAAAATTTTCCGAGTGTAACCATCAGTCTGAATTTAGACCCGGGTGGTGCTATTCCGTTGGTTATGACTTCCTTTTTGGTTGGTCGAATCATGACGCCAAATACGTCTTCATGATATCGCCCAGAATCCTGTGAGTAAGTGAATCAAGAATCAGACAACAAATTAAAATGTCCTACCTGACCTAACTTTAGTAATACTGAGTTTATTTACAACAAAATTTACACATATCTGGTGGAAAATAACCAAATCTTACCTTCATGCTACAAATGTATGTTTCTGCTTCCTGTGGCGTCATGTTGCCCTCTGACGTCAAAACTCCAACTAAGGTCCTGCGTACGTCGACAGCCATTAAGTTTTCACCACACACGTACAGGTGACCTTGTTCCTCGCAAAGATGTTTGAAAACAAGTGCTGATTCTTCTTTGATGATGTCTTGGACATATCTCTATTGAAAAGTGCAAAGAGTGCCGAGGGTTGGGACGAATTGAGGTCGTTTCTGTTAGGATTGGTTTTATGACACAATGCCCTAGTCCAATGCCTTACGTAATATTTCCGAGGTTTTATCGGTATTGTACCGATGTCTTGATTGTAACTTCAAATTTTCCTTTTAATAGAAATGGAAAACCAGTGACTTATGCAGTACATTTCTGCCCGTATCCGTCATCGACGAATACAATTCATTAGACTAAATTGGAACTTTGAATAAAGCCCAAGTTTTGTTCGACAACATTACTTAATACGGACATGGACACTCATCATAAATGACAAATAAATAATGAGATTGCATTCACTCCTACCATTTACACGGTTTATTCGCTTGCGTTTTTTTTTCAAATAATGCCCAAACCAGATTGTTGATAGATTTAATTGTATTCTGATCAAGCAAACCACTGATAGAGTGCACGAAACGCAAGTGGTAATAACAAATAATAAACTTCGATATACTTATTTTTACGTGAAACATGAATACCCAAGGGAATATTTAGGCAGCAGAATTCATGAGAGAAGTGATTTTGTAATTAGAATCGGTAACCCCCGATTGTAATTTAATGGCGGCACTGGAAACGCCAAATTTATGAAATAGTGCCACCTCACGAAAATGACCTTTAACTTGAGTGAAACAACGGAACAGTAAATAAATCAGCGTAGATACGTATGGCCCTATTTCTCTGCTCTTTCATATCAGAATGCCGTTTTCAGCAGCCGTTGAATTATTATCGGGCATCATCGATATTAATTATTCTAATTATAAAAGTTGTCATTTTACCTTAGGTTTTCCCGGCATCCTTGAATATGCAGTAAGCACCTGGGAGAGTGCTCCCGACTGAACTGCCTTCGCCGTGTCCTCCCTATAGATGTCGTCAATAGATGGATGTCTGCATCCAAATATCAGGATCATCTTGCCATGTGCCAGACTCGGCCCGTCAATTTTGAGTTCGTGGTGGCGCTGTTGCCAAAAGCTTCTAAATGGAGCTATGCCCGTTCCGGGGCCAACGAGAATGGTGGGTTTGGAATCGTCAGTTGGTAGATGAAATGATGGCGCTCTGTTGAGTATTTAATAATAACGGGAGATTACTACGAAGAAAGTTGCGAAAACAAATAACCTAGTCACTGCATTCTAGTCTCATAATTTGGTATACCGATAAGATATTCAGTCGGTAACATTGCACTTTTGAGATTCTGGCCAAAAGCATGGTCCATGACCATATGCGGTTGTCTAGTTTCAGAGGACAGCTATTCACTATTATTCAGTTCAATACAAGATTCTAATGTTTTCATTGCAATCGCTTACTCTCTTAACTTTTAAAACAATATTTTTTTTTTACCTGACACAAAACTCTAACCCCAGAATTATAAAATCAGCGTCCCACAGACGCACGACACCCAATCCGAGCTTTTCTTTTCCAAAATATAACTTTAGCGGTAAAATTAGAAAAGAGCATCACATGTAACAGACATTAGAAATTAATTTGGAATTTCTCAAGGTGGTACTCGATGGATTCTTCAAATAGACACCCTGGCCTACTATTATTCCGCAATAAAAAAAAATACGCAACTTTACGCCCATACTGGGGATTTTAATGAGGCCTTCTCCCGCTTAATCACAGTTAAAAGGGTTAACGTGGTGTACTATTGTTGACCCAAGCAATTGGAAGACAAACTAGTATTTTAGTACAGGGCAATTGACAAGCCAAAGAGTGCGCCCAGCCCGGGCGCCCAGACCGCGTCTGTCGCGGGAATCCACTCTAATTATCATCTTACTTTTTGATGTAAGCAGGAATGACGTCTTTCTCGCTGATTTCCTCAAGCCATGTGGAGCAAACACCTTTGTGGAATGATCGCTTTTTCCCTGAGAAGTAAATTGAAAATTGAAAAGACAGCCAAAATTCTAATATTAATTTTCATATTCATTCATTCGACACAAAATATTGTATAATAAGGAATGGATGAGTATTCATACATAACGTTATTTCCCAAGTTGGTGTTTGTTTTGAACTGCAACGCTACTTGAATAATACGTACCTCGGGAGTCCTTTCGGGCGTGCATTAACACTCTTCATCAACCGTTACTAACTGTTACTATACTGTGATATTTTACGTCTTGTTGCCCATGCTCCCGGTTAAAGTTGCCTTGAGCTGATTTTGTTTAAACCGGACGTAGATCAGCCCTTTGTCACGATTAAACGCTATCAGTAAGTTCTTTCTTATAGCCTCGAGGAATTTCCGATAGCAATTCTTAAATTCTCTCTCTCTCCCTGCATGTCCTTCTCCCTCTCTGTACCCTTCTCTCTCTCCCCCTCTCTCTCCCTCTCCATCCTCTCTCTCTCCCTCTCCATCCTCTCTCTCTCCCTCTCCATCCTCTCTCTCTCTCCCTCTCCATCCTCTCTCTCTCCCTCTCCATCCTCTCTCCCTCTCTCTCCTCTCTCTCTCCCCCTCTCTCCCCCTCTCTCTCCTCTCTCTCTCTCTCCTCTCTCTCTCCCTCTCTCCCTTCTCTCTTCCTCTCCCTCTCCAAATAGTGGCAAAGGATTGGATCTAGATTTTTCTTTAAATTTGCTTTAATACATCATCAACCAGGCGAAAGGCGATGAGAGCACAAATCACGTCCTAGTTATTTACACGAACCACTATAACAATTGGATGGTATTGCACACCCGAACATACTCCTAAGGTATGTAAAGACAACTCTAGAAACCCAACCATTCTTTCGGCTTGGCCAGTTAATTTTGTTCTAAACAATGAAACAAATGTTATTCGCCGCGAACCGCTGGTCAACGGGCGGTTGAGTTTTTCAAATAAACTCCTGTTTGAGTAGCACTGAAGTTTTAAAATAAGAAGATTGAGCATATAATTTTTAATAGTAAGATAGAGATTCCTAGGGATAATTAAAGATCCAATTTAGGGGGGGCTGCGTGACTCATTATGGCTAGACTTAGTCACATGGCACAAACACGTGACATTTGCAGTACGATGGTATTTTGCACTGTATGTCGGGAACGCATAACAATGTAATGTATGGTTGCCAGTTCCTACGTTTAAAGTTTCTTTCTGAGCAATTCTGTATAAGTTATAACGCATACGTCAGTAGTGGCATTTGAGATGGCTTTCAAAACATTTGTAGGTCATTTTGGATGCCATTTAAATGCATTTTCACGCCTCATGAAAATAAATAATTTGAAAATGTTTATAACAAGAAAAGACAAAAAATGACCAAAATTCATCTTTGAGCGAGTATACTCGCCTGCCGCACGCAAAGAGTTAAGACCCCAATTTTCAGCACCGCTGTCACCCAAAGACCCCATGTATTTTGAAAATGCCACCCAAAGACAACATTTTTTGGAAAGTTTACCACTGTCACCTAAAGACCCCTGGGGGGGGGGGGATTTTGAAAATTTTCACCCAAAGACCCTTATTTTTGGTGAATGTTTGCAACATTTTCTAAAAAGACCGCATGTTTTGTAAGATTTTGCATACAATTGTCGCCCGAAAAAAAAACCTATATTGGGGCATTTTGGCTGTCTCTCACCCAAATACCCCAATTTATTTGAGTCCTCTGTCACCGAATGCCCCCGGGTTTGGAAGCGCCAGCCTTACACCCATATCCATTTCATTATGTGATCCCGCCCCCGGGTATACGGTGCGTCGCGTAATTATTCCCTTGGAGTAGTGTTACAACACAATACTGAACGATACACCATGTCATAGTGTACACGTTTACAATCGTGTAACAACGATTCAACTCGGCAACACGGTAAGTTGAAATCGGCGGCGCCAATTCTGCTTACACCACGTGCTTACACATTAAAATGATGCAAGCAAAATTTAAATGCCATTAAAACCTAGGGGTGTCCACCTCAAAACGAAACTGTCATCTCTATAGAACATATTTCTACATCAAATGGTGACATAACCTCTAGAATGTTCGTAAAAAAATGGTTAAAGTTGCAGCAAATTCGCATTTTTGCATTGCGATGATCAAACTCGTGAGGGATTATGGGTATTCTGCCAAGTCGAAATTAATAAACGACAGCATTTTTATTAGTCTCAGCTAGGAGTCTCGCAGGCGGCGCTAGATCCAATTTAAAATTTAAAAAATGAGAAAACGCCCCCTGGAGATTTGTCTTGGGTGTGAATAAAATCTTGAATTACATTTTTTTTTAAATTTTGAATGTAAAGGGAAAATTCAAAGAAGGGAAAGGCACGTAAAGTAAAAAAACAAGATGGTATTAAGCGTAAGCACACGTGCATTGTGACGGCGCAGTTTTTCATCTAGTAAATTCGCCTTTCTGTAATAAAAATTGAATGTAATAGCAGAGTATCTTGTACATGAAGTACTCTTGAGAGTTAACGGCAAGAAAACCCGGAAAGAAGTCGAAAAGAACTTTTAGGGATACCAGCAGCCGGCACGAAGAGAAGGTTGTCGAATTCGGAAGGGCGAGCGGTAATACATCCGAGAGGTCTAAAGTAATGGCGACTCAACCACAATTTGCGTAAATCATAACTGAAATGGGAAGGTTAGACATATTAGACGCATTTCATAATCGTCTTGGTGTTATTGAAGCTGAACTGGACGTTACGAGGGGTAAAATTGCTGAGTTGGAAGAGGCGAATGGGATTACTGTAGGTAAAATTTAAGACCTGAGGAAGGAGAAAATCAGTAAGTCTAAATGTGAAAAGTTGGATATTCATGTGGAGGACTTAGCTAATCGTGCGAGCCGTAACAATCTTATATTTTGGAATATTTCTATAGGAAAAGAAGGAGCTCAGGATTCTGAAATGGTGGAGATATTAAAATTGATAGAACGCAAAGAACATTAACTCAGTCTCACGAATCCCAGAACAAAGCTAAGGCCTATTCATGTTGTTAATAGTTCAACTATTATCCCGTCAGCGTGTCCTTCGTGCAGCCAAGCAGTTGAAAGTGCACGCGTATCCAAACTCAGATGCAAGATTCATCAAGCTTGTTATCATGGAAGATGTTACACCCAAATTGCAAGAGAAGAGGCAGAAGCTTTGGAAACGTCGAGAGAGTTGTTACAAGAAGAGCCAGGGATGGACATCACTGAATTGCGCATTCATCATTGGCATACTTTGAAAAGCCCGGGCTCTAAATTCTGATTGTCTGCCAGATCTGCCAATTCTATTGATCTTTGCTAAATTAACATCACATGTCACATCTTCTATTGGGTATGATCAATGGTGTCTAGACGATAACGCAACCCTATAGAGACTGCTGTGAGTGATGTGCAAATCGAAATTCGACACCCTATTGTCTGTTTCGTGTCCTTTCAAATTTTACAAAACGGTCACAGGTTATTCCACTCGCTTACTCGCGATCAATATAGGACGATCAGCAACGTAAGTGCATGCTCACATAATCATTGCATGTCAAAGCGCTTGCACAAACAGGGTTGTGACAATTATGCAGAATTATGCAGTTTATTCCGTACAAGTCTGATGAATTCATCAGGGTCGCTAATTGTCACAACTCGCACAAACACCTACTTAGCTTGTAACGAAACACCCTCAGTACACACACACACACCCACACACACACACACACCGTCAATATTGTAAATACGCACAAAGCCAACATGTCAGCGCCCTACATGGTACACTGCACAAGAAAGGGCTAGCAATCTAGCTTTATATAATATCCTTATACAATACATGTCTGGCTTTAAACAGGTAACACTCCGTAACCTGACCCATCTGACACACTTTTTCTGACACACTTATGAATTCGGAAACCTTAACGGAATAAACCTGTGCTCTATTCCCAGATAATTAAACTTTTCAGGCGACATAAAATGATTACCTGTTGTCCAGTATTTGACTACTGCAACGGTGATGTGGATCTCACGCGGGTGTAGTTTAGGGCTAGAGCTGATGGAATATTTCCTTGGTTGCAGAATCGGTAGATGTGCAAGCAGGAACCATGCGGGAACTTTCAGCGATGGGTAACTGCCTAAGACATCGGCAAGATTGGGGAAACCGTTGTTCACCCAGTTCTTGTAGTCATTGTCCCCCTGAAATTTATCAAATTAAATAACCACTCTGAGTTTTCGGTATGTATCTAAAACAAAACTGAAACACAATTATGAAGAGTCATGCTTGGATTATGGATCACGTGTTTTCTCTCTCTCTCTCTCTCTCTTTCACTCATCTATCACCAGGGTTTCATTTTTTTTTAATAAACCTTTACCTTCCCCAGCAGCAAAATCTTATCTCGTTCTTTTGAATCATGGATGTAGCTTGCAAGCATGCGCAGAAAGTCCGGTGTTGGTGGCGAAGTGATATCCAAATACCGTGATAAGGCCGTCGAGACAGAACATGCTGGTATTCGTCTGAATGGTTTCCATGCTATTAAAAAAAGGAAATAAAATGATTCGTATTATACAAATTCTACATGGTTGGAGGGGAAATAGGGCACACTATTTTCCCGAGGTACTGGCTACTGGCCTAACACCCCAAACCCCAAATTTCCTTATAATTCATTATAGGTAAATTATAATTATAATTTTATATATATATATATATATATATAGAGAGAGAGAGAGAGAGAGAGAGAGAGTGAGAGAGAGAGAGGGGGGGAGAGAGAGAGAGAGGGAGAGAGAGAGGGGGAGGGAGAGAGAGAGGAGGACTATATATATATACATTTCCATCGTGTGTTATAATAATTTTCCCTCGAAAACTCAATACTGAATAAAACACAAAAATGCTTCTCCTGTAAAATTATGAAAATGTAGATACGAATTTCTTGCTCTCGCACGACGATATGACTTAATGGAGAAAACGAACATAATCTGTGTACTTTCTATGTTAAATTTAACAAAACAATAGTTGATATATTATTTCTTTTATGTTGTGTTTGGTTTTTTGTTTGTACGTGTGTTTGATATTTTGTTTGTTGTTTATTTGTGTAGAACACTTGTTCACGACCAGAAAACGACATTGGGTACTATCTTTGTAAGCCTAGTTATATTAACTTTGTCTACTCAATTTATCAAATTGTTATTCATTTAACAATTTCATGTAATTCTTTATTTGCTTTCATTATGATATAAATATTTACTTCGATGATCGTCATTCATCTCTTCCAGTTGAACAACACTTTCGGGTGTCTGCTCTATGGTAACTTTCCTCAGAATCCATTGCACTAATCCTCTGTCATTCGTAGGGAAGATAACCACGTGATCACCGGGTTCATAGGCCAATTCAGTTGCGTCCTGAGTGTCGAGCCGAATCAATATGGTTGAACGACTGGACAAACAAATATAAACCAAATGTACTTGAAAATCGAAGAGATACATTAATGATCCATAATGCATACTTCTTATATCTTACTTGTTTACACCCAAAGTGGCACACAGCGGCACCAAGTGTTCCGCCATGCATATATAATTTGATTGTCTCACTATCAGCCGTACCGACCATAGAGCATCTCGTGGTGGGCATTTCGATGTACTCTTATGTTTTGTGATTTATATCTAAACGTACTTCTGGTCACCATTTGTTGAAAATCTGGTCATTCGTGAATTTAGCTTGTACTTTTCTGTGAGCGTTTTAAATGTGAAAGAAACCTGTCAAAAGTTGCCAGTGTTTCCACCAACTACTGTGTGTAAGTAAGTTAGTGGTGTTTAACTTGTACATCTTCATCGTAGTTATTTTCGAAAATGGTATGGTAAAACATCTGAATGTTGTACACCGACCCTGTCTAAACTAAACTTAACCTTTGTGTTCACTTTTTACTTCTTTGAGCAACTTTTTTTGTGAATTGTTATCATGGGGATAACGTTTGCGTATTCCTAATAAACGCAATGACGTGAAAAACATTGTACATGTATAAACTTTTTTTCTACATCAAAAAGTGATTTCTTTTTTAAACACTGTGTTTGAAGAATTCTGAAATCAGTGTTTTTAGTATTTTGGGGCCTACCCTGTCTAGAGAAATATTAAACAAAAAATCGGATACTCCCTGGTTGGTTTATTGTGCACACTGGATCCCAGTTATCTGTCTACTTACAAAACCACAAATAGATATTGTGGTCAGGTGCAGTGGCCAGAGTGACCATCTTGATTAAGTTGCTTTATGGTTTTTGTGTGTTTTTGCGGTTCCCTGTATAGAGCTTAATTCTCGCAAACACGAGAAAAAGCTGTTATAAAAAGCGCTCTGCCTGAATAGATCAAACACAACCTACTAGTGGTACAGAGGCCATTTGAAAACATTGATCAAATTAGGTGTTTGATAGAGTGAAGCAAAGGTGATTTTTTTTAGGCTTCCATTCTTCTCATAGCCTTGTTCAAGGCGCTCTACCAACTTCATTCATTGGTTCACACGTCTGATATAATGTCATCATATATAAAGGAGTGGAGCATATCCCCCTCCCTAAAATTAAAAAAATTGGCAACAATTCACTCTATTAAACACCTAATTTGAGGTCTCCAATTTCACTTGGCCTATGTTCCATGCATCCACTAGTGAGTTCAATAAGTTCAACTCGGGCAGAGCGCCTTGTACAGTCTGTCAGACTTTTTCTGCATTTCCAAACATTTTATAGGAGTTTTGAACAAGGAAGATTAAAACCACAAAGCAATTTGATCAAGACTGTCGCTCTGAGTAGCACACCCACTGCACCTGACCACAACAGGTGTTTGTGGTTTTATACCTAGACTAGTAGGAACCTGGATCCAGCCAGTGTGGACAACAGACCACCAGGCAGTGTTCCAATTTTTTTTAAAATTTGTTTATATAATCTTTCTCTAAACAGGGTAGCCCTAAAAAAAATTCATACCTGAAAACACAATGTTCAAAATAATTCAGAATAAATGTTAATTATGCAGTACAGTGTGAAAAATAACAAGTTTGTCGGTTCTTAGCAGACAGCCTCGATCAAGGCTATTCTTCTCAGGGGTTTCTGTCTAATTAAATCTGTGGCATTATTTCGATCAGGTGTATGAAGTTGGTAGAGAACCTTGAACAAGGCTAGAAAAGGTTTTAAATATGTTTCATTTAAAATATTTTCAAGGAAATTACTTCCAAACCTTTTTTGAGACCGATATTTAATAATTGTTTAGTTTTTATGGTTTAAAACCGGATTTAAAACTTTGGATTTATTACTACTATTTATAATATTTGAAAAACATTAATGGCAACCTGTTTTTAAAATGTTCAGTTTGTGTGTGCTGGGTTAGCTTTTCCTTATAAAAAGACTTTTATTTACCTAGACGAAGGCGACTGCAACTTCTTTCTTGAGACTAGTTTGCAGGGATACACTTTCTTTCTATGAAGTTTTTAAAGGTCAGCCAGTGGTTCCAAATGATCTTGCGCAACAGTAACTGACAGGCGATAAAGTTCAGATTTTTCCTTGTTGGTATTGTTCATTCCCAAATTGGAGAGAATGGCCTCGATATCCACCTCACGATTGACTGGAAAAGTTTCACATGCGACCTGTAAGAGTTAAAGGCACTATCAGTGATTTTCTAAATCAGAAAATAAAAAAAAATCGTCAAAAATCAGATTTTTGCATGTCTGTAACAAGTACAGGTATCCTAACATACCCTTGCAAATGATAAGCCCAGAAGCAACCTAATAAGGACAAAATCGGAAATTTTAGTCATTAGTGTCCGTACGGACACTTACTACAACACGCAATGTTGTGGGAGTGATTTTTCTAGACGGTTTTCAAAAAAACTGTTTAATTATGATAAGTAAAATGTAGCTCATTAACTTCCACCCATATATCATTGAATTTCAACTCCTGCTTTCGGTTAGTAAATATTCAAATTTCATGCGTCCCCCTGAGCAACTTTGGGAGTACAAATGTGAAATCGTCTAGTTTCGACACTTTCGGAATTTTAATTGGTAAAAATAACAGGCCAATCTGTGATTTTTAACGAAACATTTGGCATTTCATTGCAAATCAATTGACCAACAAGCGCAATACGTCAATTCAATCATAATGATTCATATTAATAATGTATCCATTCTGTAAGGCGCTATCACCATACCCCTGTCGAATGGGCCGCCTCGTTTCTTAATCATGTTTTCAAAATGCGAAAAGCCTCAACTCGTGACAGAATTAAAACACGTACAGTACCTACTTTTATCCTAAACCACTAAATGTTGCTTTTACCGATTAGCCACTATAAACATAAGCCACTATAAGTAACAACGCTCATGTATAATTACATTACTGACATACGTCGTCTCTTCCCCAGTGTTTAAAAGGCCTCTTCCTGTCCACAAGCTCATCTCATTTCGTACGTCCAATACAGTCTCTTCCCTCCTATTCACTCGAAGGAGAAGTGCACGATAGTACAGGCAAATGCACAAAAATCAGGATAGGCTGTAGAGCCCCAAGACGAAACTGCGTACCTTGTGATTAAAAGAAAAGAAATTTAACTTCAACATAATTATACGAAGTACAGTTGCCCAATCCAAAAAAGTTCGAATTCTGCTCACAGGGACCTACCAGAGAGTATTGAAGAGATGAGTTACTCAAAAAACAAATTTCGCGGTTGACTGGCAATCCAATATCAAGTCGATATGCTTTTTAAAGTATGGCAGCTTTCCTTTGGTAAGGATTTAAGACAGCCGAACCTGGGGCAAGTCATACCGTGAAATCCACCGACATCGCATAGTGTGTCCTTATAAGGTCGGTTAAGGAAGGCTTCAAGAGTCAAAACCTGGTCGCTCGCTGGTCCTGAAAAAAAACAGGGTATTACGGTTGAAACCGATTCCATGGTTCAACAATGAAACACCAGTACAACTACAATGGACAAGCCGAAGAACTAGCGAGTGAGGTTTGAATACAACCCTAATTTTGTTTGGAAAACAACACATAAAGCTCGTGGGACTACGTTGATAGTTGTTTGTGGGTTCGCTTACCGTTGACATCTTTAAAAATGAGTCCGTTTATGTTCTTTGCGCTCGACTATTAGACAGCCGATTGAACCAGCGGCGTCGTGGTCGTTTTGAAGCTAACTAACTTGATTTTGTAAACAATGCCGGTGTGAATTACGAGTGAAGTTGTATGGGTTTGCTTACCGTAGACATTTAAAAATGTCGTTAATGTTCTTGTCCTTGCTGATAATTTTCCTGTTTGTTGAGATTTAGCGATTCTTCTTCAAGGTACGCGGGAGACAGACTTAAAAGGGCTATAAAAATAGAAAAAAACAAAGTTTGCTTACCAAAAATAACTCGTTTCTGAATCCCAAAAATAAATGCTAGAGAAGTTGATAACATTTTTAAAGTGATCCCCTTTCTAAATCAAGTCAGAACTCAATAAAAAATAAAACATGAAAGCTTTAATACTAATTAATATTTTAAACAAATATTATTAAACGAAAGCGGTTTTACTTAAATAGTCGCAGATGACATATCTTGATAAACGATTCAGGAAACCGTTTTAATAATTTGTAAAGAAGAACCGTACTAAGAATAACTTATGCCATATATGCTATAAAAAGTTAGTAATTATTGAACACTTAAAGAGTGGTTTCGTGGAAAAAAACAGAATTATACTAACCATAAAACCGAATTAAAATTTGGTCTCGACATGCGCTATTTAAAATTCGCTCTATTGTATATGGGATATGTACAGTGTGAGTCAATAAAAACCCTACATCAGGACAATATGTTTTTCTTCAAAGGTTAAACATTATTTTTGCTGACATGTTTGGCTTTGGTTGTTTTCAAGGATAAACAGGCTACAGAAGATTTTTATTTGGTGGGTGTCTTTCGGGACTTTTGGTTCAGAAACTATGTCAATTTTGCGGAGAGGGAAGACCTAAAATTTCAGTTTGGCCGATTTTAGCCATACAAGCGGAAAAGACTGACACGCGACGCATACAAGAACACATTTTAGCAAAAGGACAATTCACACATGCACTTTCAGGTAGTATCGATTTCTATAAAAACATCCGTTTGAATAAAATGGTCTACTGTGTAACATTAATTCAAAGTAAAATATCTTGAACAAATTAAATTACTATTATTCAATCATTATAAGAGTCGGTATTGAAAAATCAACTCAATATCAAGTCTCAGTTCATGAACATAATAGTAGCAAAAAAGAAAAAGTTTTTTGTTTTACATCTCAGGTAATTTTTTGAAATCACACACAGTATATTCAGCGTCCATACATTGCGAGAAGAACTAAGATGAAGTTTTCTTCAAATAAATTGGAATTTAAAGCTTAAAATTCAATTATCGCCACTTGTTTTTCAAGCTGAATACAAAATGGTTTCACCGTTGGCTACCAAGTAGTGAGGTTAAACGCACGAAATCTTGCTTGGATTTGATCCAAAGTAAACTTGGTCTTACACCAGCTATCTTGACTTTCTTAGGGTGGAATTTGAAAATTTTTTCACTCACCTTTTTCTTTTGTAATATCCGGATATTTATTTTATAATCCTTCAATTATTCTACCACACCCTTCTATTGTTACCACAATAATTTAATGTTAAATGTTTGTACTCAAATCACTGCTGAAACATGTCCTCTATGTAAACGATGAATCTTTGTTTGAATCAAAATCGGCCAAACGGATTTTTATTAATGTCTCTCAGCAAAATAGGCAAACTTCTTCCTCCAAAGTCCAAATGAAACCAAATAAAAACGTTTTCTGAAAGCCTGTGTATACCTCTTTGTAGCCAAAGCAAACATTGAGAAAAAAATTCTTAAATAATTGTAATATTTTTATTCTGAATGTAGTGTTTTTATGGAACTCACACTGTATACGTGTATGCGATACTGGACGGCACAGTAGCTTCATACCCACTTTCCCAGTGACACCTTTATAATGTACTGTTTATGGCAGTATTTTTTTTTCGACGCAAAACGTGCCGACCGTATGCACCACACATTATACAATAGCGCGCATTTTTAAATAGCTCATGGTCAGACCGGGTGTTTTATTCATTGTTATGGTTAATATGATTTTTTTTTCGATGAACCACTCGATATGTGGTCAATAATTTATTTTTAGAGTATTTGTATATTTTTTTTTATTCGTTGTTACGGGTTCTCCTTTAAACACTTTGACGAACAAAATAGTTTTGTTTTCTGCACTGTTACACAATGACATAAAGAACGTCGTTTTATAACTGGCCAGCTGGACTCACAACAGTTAAAACGACGTTTTTACAGTTTATGTGCACAGTTTGAGGTTCTTAGTGCCAGGTTTAAAACGACGTTGTACAGTCATTCTTAAAAAAGTTGCAGGGAAGATCTTATTTCTGGGACCAAGAATCGCATTTCTAATGGCAAGTTATTTGAGGCCTTAATTTGTCATTCAATATTAGTATTAGTTATAAACTTCTTACATCTCCGTTGTGGTGGTTCTCCATTTCCAAACGTACTGGTGACTACAAGAACCAAAGATTCGTTTGAGATTCTTGAGGTATCGTAATCATCCATGCATCTCACTATAAGAAAATAAAACTTATATTTACAGTGTATATCTTGAAAGTGGCTATTACAGGGCAGTCTTACATGGACATGATGAACCAAAATGATTACTTGCTTATTGTGCTACAAAATGAATGATTGCTTTGAGGGGTTATTTTTTTTGGTTGCTCGAATCCACAAGTCATTGGTTTAATGGCTTTGTGGTGGTGTCAGGTTTGTTCAGCTAGTGTGCTGAATAAGGGGCCGCGTGTATCCATTGATACGGCCGCTCCTAACATGGCCTCCGATATTTGAGGCTGGGGCGGTATTGGGGAACAGTCAGGGGTTACACACTAATCTTATTCGACACTGACGCGATGTACATTGTACAGTTGTGACTCAATGAACACGGGACCGACGGCTTTAACGTCCTCCGAAAGGCGGGATGCTTTCATTACATTTGCCCAATTCCAAGTGGAACCATGGAGGAGAGAGCAATAGGCTGTATTTAATACATAGCTGGTATACAGATCAAATCCATCCAGAATTGATAGTACCCGATAAATCCCAGCAGTGCTATTACTAGTAACACAAATATGGTACATGTAAAGATACAATCCCTGTCAAAATTAAGTGGGCCCACACCGAGGCGATTTCGAAGCATTACCTTTATTAGGGGGAACTTGAAGCCAGCCTTAACATTTCATGACCTTCCCAGCCCACCAATCAATGCTGGGTGGTCTTAAAAGAGCTAATGAACCAAGATGACATGTTCAATCTTGAATCAAGGTGGGACAAGGGGCACAAATTTCTCTCAAATTACAACTGTTGTAGCGGTTGTTTGTAGACCACACCTACCGAGAAATGTAGAACGTTTCGAAGGTTGATTGACACACAAGTCAAAAGAAATAAAACACAAATCTTGTTTTGAACTTGCCTGTTATTGTAATGGTCCCTAGAAAATGCCTTAAATTCAATCATCTTAGTACACAAAGACGGCCTATTTAGCTTATTCACTTCAGGGTTGTGATCTAATACATTTGACAGAATTCCATATATGCCCCCCCCCCCCAAAAAAAAAAAAAACGGTTCGAAAAAAACAAGTGAGGGCACTTTCTTTTGGAAATGTCCTCATGTCTCGTGTTCTCTTATATACTCTATTACATTTGGTCACTTTTAGTTATCGGTATCAACACATCCCTTCCAAATGACTCAATACTCCGGACTCCCCTTCAAATTAACAAAATAAAACAAATGCATATACGCAGCTCAACGTTAAACCCTCAGTTCACGTACCCAACAGTCATTTGAAAATAATCGCTGCAGTTGTTGTTTACACAAAGAAGCATTTCTTTAACGGGCGTTGACAGAAAACCCACAATCATCTATTGTAGCATTGTTAAAATCATGGTTACAAAGAAAAGGCTCTATAGGACCCAGTGAACAAGTGCATGGCACTTTGTAACATTGAGTCAGACTTCAAATCAAAATGGAAAGCCAATCTAATAATTTTAAATAGGCCTAATAACAGCACCAATACCTGCGATAATTTGTGATTTTATGGTGGATTTTTATTTTTTTTGAGCAGATTTGTTGATTATTTATGTTTGTTTTGGTTTTAAATATGTTTTTTGCTTTTTGGATTAAAAAAATAACATGAAGTACTTAGATTGTGTTGGTAGATAGGACGCAATTAAATGTTATATCTGATACTTTAAAGTCTTATATTTGAATGCTTTCCAATGTATTAGATCACACCTGAAGTTGAATAAGCCGAATACCGCCGTCTTTATGTAATTGGATATGATGATTTAGTACTTCGTGGTTCACGACAGAAAGTCAAAGCACGGGTTTCTATGGGGACAATACGATAGTCAGGCAAGTTCAAAACAGTGGTTGCTGTTTTCTTTGTACTGTTTGTCCAATAAACCTTCGGAACTTTCTTGGTAGGTGTCTCCTCGATCCTGTGCAATTGAGAGAAATTCGGATCCTAAAAAAATCTCCTCCTGTCACTTTAACATTACACCACATGGGCCAATGTAGTGCACAGTTTAACTATCCAAACGACGGGAAATTTTTAAATCAAAAATTGTGCAATTTAGATGTTTGGTGATATGCTTCCCCGTGGGGGAACATTTATATGAAAATTCGGATCACGATTGTGTCACCCACCTTTAAGAGCAGTTGTGAACTGCCAGGTTTAAACACTCCTCTATATTGAAACTTACGGTTAGTCAAAACGCCGTCTTGAAATATCGCTTATTCGGTATGCAAACTTCTCAGACTTTCCAGTCTCTGTGGCAAAGATACGTGGGCTTTGGGGTCGTTTGGCCAAGATTTTTCTCATTATATGAGGCCAGAATCGCATCGCTCTGAAATTCGAAAATTGAAACAAATCAATAATATCATAATCAAGTACGGACGTACCATATCGTCAAGAGTCTTCCAAAACAGGCCAATCGCCCATTTTGCGAAATTGAGTTTTTTTGCATATTAAGCAGATACTTTATCACAATCTCTTTTCATATACCATAATATTTAAGCAAAAATAACATTCCAATTGTAGATATAATAATTTTTCACTCACTTTTGGAAATCATAAAAAATACCCAAACGCCAAATGAAAGTATTCCAAACAGACCAATATGCATTCCGCTGTTTGCCTGAAAACCAACCCTATCGATCAATGGGATCCTTGCGAGATTCATCGTCCTCTCTCGATCAACCCTCTGGGTAGCCCTATAGAAGTCTGGCGAAGTTTTAATTATTACAATGTGTGTAGTTGTTTCTGAGACGATTTTGCCACAGATTTTTGTTGCCACCCTAAAATATAATTTTTGGCAGTATTTTAATCAAACAATCTGCCAAATTATTACTGTGAAAATTACACAAGTAATACTGTAAAAATTGATTCAATCAAAACAAAACACCGAAATAATATATTTTGGGCGAGTTATTACGAGATTGTGAATTGTGTTGGAAATAAAAGCAACTGAGAACACACTATTAGTAGTCCTAAGCCACAAATATTTTCAACCAAAAATTTATGGTGCATATAAGTCTATAAACTTTATCCCCTTGATGATATGGCCGTGCACCTCAAAACCCCATCTGTGGTAATTTTCGTTCGTCGCCCCGATATTTCAAACCGTTTTGAAATAAGAGCTCAAAAAACATTATTTTGTAATCCCATAGAGTACTATGTAAAAAATAAACTCATATGGTCGACGAAAATGGGGGCCATATTTTCGCTCATCATCCAAAACCAACATCTTTAGCCTTAGATAATTTCACAGGTAAATAAGAAAAATAGTAGCTTTTCTTCTGATACACCAAATTTTGACCACTTTCAGGTAAAGTCTGGTCACAGCGATCGGACCACGGACCTTTAAACCCTCGCTACCTATACCGGAGCCATTTTTTGTAACAAAACTCCCGAGGGGGGGTGGTTACCACCCCCCCCCCTGTGATGTCGTTATCTCTGAACACCCATGCCTGTAAATTTGGTACCACAGGATACTTAGAGTTTCGTCTCTTCTTTCTTCTTATCAATTGGTCCCAAAATAAGTTCTAACATCCCCATTATGAGTCACCAATGACGTCAATATGTTGAGGAAAGTACGCACAATACTGAATATAGGGTGACAATTGATATTTCGCAATTTTTGCGACTCAACACCCTATTATTATAGCTCTAACATGATGTCAATTATATATAAAACTATCCATTTTCCCATCAAGCAGAGTCAAAAAACCGCATGAACATCTGATTTTTCTAAGCTTTTTGGCGAAAAATTGAATTTTTCAACTGTGTGTGTCTATGTAAATGGCAGTTTTGCTTGCACATGCGAACTTTCTGACGTCATGTGACGTAAGCTAGGCATGTTGGGTACTCATTTTGGTATCAATGTAAATAGGAGGATCCATAGCTATCTATTGTACCAAACACTGTCTGGATATTCCTGTGTTGTGTTAGCAATGGTGTTGGTACTTCTCTTCTCTTCCCGGAGGGGGGGTGGTTACCACCCCCCCCCCCCTATCGATCACTTTGGGATCACCCTGTATCTTACCTATTACCCCGGTGGATGTTTGTTTTTTTCATTAAAAGGAGCGGGACATGTAATTGACCATTACATTAAATAATTTGGCACCAAAAAAGGGGGTTTTAAGCAACCGGGGAAAAAACCCTGAAGGGGGGTTGGTAAACCACCGCCCCCCCTTCGGATACGAGGTTAATTTTGGTAAAACATAATGCATTAAACGGTAAAATTTAAAGTGAATTTGGGGATGGAAACTATTACCGCTTAGTTTATAGGAATTGTTTGTCCCTGTAAATTTACAGTGTTTTTTTGCCTGTTAAATAACCTATTGAAAATCCACCATAGTGCAAATACTGTTGATATAATCAAAGTTTCAAATAAACTTTGAAATTAGTCGTATAGGCTGGCAAAATTGACAAAATAATTTTGCCGCTTGATTTTTTTAAAAATTAGCGGCCATTGGTCTTTTTTTCTTTTCCGATCCTTTTTTTATTGTGAAGTCCCACTGTAATTTTTACAGCGCACGTTATTTCGTCAAATACAAGATGCATGTTTAATATGTAGTGGTAGTTTAACCCAATATGCATTTTTAGCTTGTTACTTTACTAGACGTACGTATTGTAAGCTGTCTTGACTCTCTAAAAGCGACGATCCGGGGCGCTTGAGCAAGTCAAAAAGAGCATACGCTTACCATTTTTGAATCGCGCCATTTGAGTTTTTGTATTTTATTATTTTTTATTGTTTTTAGACATAATAGTTAAAGGTTTTTTTTTATTTTGGTAATGATACAACTAATATACGTTTCATGCGAATAATTTCATCACGACTACCCTTACCTCATTTGAGCAATTTTAAACACAACAATGCATATTAATTAGGTAAAGTTCAAAAAATTATAACAATTACTCATTTTACACCTGTTTGCTTGGAAATTGCTTGTTGAGCTGTCATAAGTAAAAATGATTCAAATCAGCTAATTTAGTTATTTCAAAGTTATAACAACAACAAGACAATTTGTAACAACAGCCAAAAAAGTCACAAAACAAGACACTAAATTGCACCAAACAAGCACATGTACGTAGTAACTTATTTTCACTTCAATTTTGTTATAGATAGTTCACAAAAACTCTTGTTGAAACCCTTTCACGTTTGGTATTAAAAATTGTTCATTTTAATTGCAATTTTAATTGAAAGGAAGTAGCATATAAATTCAATGTTCTTATTTATTCCTTGTATATTAAGGAGCAGTATCGGTTGGTACGGTAGTTGTTTCGTAGCAGAGGGGTCCCACCAGGTTCGATTCTCAGTTTAGATAGGATTACATGAGTAAAAATACTTACATGATTATTTACATCCAAATTAAAAATCAATAAGATATTTAAAAACTAGTCCCCCTCAAAATCTCTTTCGTTTTTCCCCTCTTTTCTTTGTGCTATATTATCCCCACATACCTATGATATTATTTTTAGTTTTAACACATCAACTTAGTTAATTATAATTTAACTACTTGATATTTTTTTCTCTGTGTTAACTTACTAAATAACCCAATAAGAATGTATTTTGACGTACACACTACTGCCAAACATAGTTTTAAAATTAACACAGCCCGGGGTCTATGAAGACCACAACACAACCAAGAGGGTGTCAAAAATCCAATACCTTTGGTGTTTATTTAACACAATTTGGTGTTAAACAACACCATTAGAGTGTTAAAATACACAAACGTTGAATTTTGACTCCTTTTTGTTGTGATCCTCCTAGACCCCGGCGTGTTAATTTTAACACCCTAAGTTTTTTGCAGTGCCACATGGTAGAAAAATATTATTCACACTTATACTCCCTCTCAATTAAATACAAATTCCTTTTTACATTAAATAACGATTGCTCATTGAAATTACTCAATCTAATGGAACGCCTCCATTACACTTCATTTTATTGAGTAGATGAGAAATTATAATATATTCTCATATGAGAAATTAGCATCTTCCGCATTTCAGATAAATTACCACTTAGATAATCAACCAAAATTTGGGCATTTGAATTGTAATTACCCGTCAGAAAGTCTTTGAAATACAATTTAAAAAAACCATTGAGGCACCGCAGTAGAAATGTCGGCAAACTGCCATCTTAACCCAAAATGGTTTGGTTTTTACTCCTAGAAGTTTTAAACTATACTGTACGAGATGCACTGTGACTCCAAAGGTGAAACATATACGCAATGGTTTGTTTGATGACAAAAATAAAATAATATCCTGGGAATGTCCAATTTCATTCAAATTGCGTACCAATAGACACTCTTGAATTCGTTTGTTTTTACTGATTTTTTAGAAACATCATTACACTAATTGCCATATCTCCTTCCTATAGTTTTTCGTTATGGAGATTAAAATAGTTCGTCAAACGCCTCGAAAAATGAATACAGAATTTTAAATAACCTTGATAGTAAGATAAAGCTTTCTTCTTATAAATGTGATCTTTGATTCATTTTACTCTGCACCTTCAAGACTAAATAGATACATCACAATTTTTCCACTTACGTTTATGGAATTTATTATGTCCAATAATTCCCATGGGCTTCAACGTAAACATACCCTTTGGATGACCTTATGTACTTACACATTGGCCGATGCTGCAATTGGAAATACAGCAAAATGCTGTAAATTTTGATATCTAATTTACCAGGCGTATAAAACTACTACAAACTTGGAGCTTTATTCAATTTTTTTTTTCGAATATCAACAATATCGTATACCATTATTAATGAATTTTCAATTATACTATTACGTACTATAGTACATTACAGGAAAAATACTTCATATTTTCAAGAAACTTCTGGCAGAAATTCTGCTGACAAAACCCTGAAAATACAGCTTTTACAGGTTTCCATTTCAATTAATATATTGATAGCTGATGTAATATATTTTATCATTAAGTATAAATTTGATTAACTCATTTTAATTACAACATTAAAAAAAACCTCATCATCCTCTTTCTATCTTCATTGGCCTTAATTTTCCCTGTAAGAGATGATGACGGCTAAAAAGTCATACAAATGCATAGTCATTTATAGCTCCCTCAGCAGGCCAAAGTATGTTTAACATGTTCAATGCCCACTAAAAAAAACTTGTAAGGCGATCGATCGACTCTTTTTGAGAACGCCAAACAGGCCAATGCGCATTCGTCTCCTTTGACATAGAAAAGAGGAAGTGTTTTAGTTTTTGCCAAACAGACCATATAGAATAAGTTTTGTTTGGAAGTTCGTGACGATATGTATTATGTAATATGTATGTGTGTGTGTTTGTGTGCACGTATACCTGTATGTATGTAGGTGTGTTGTGTTGTATGATGTTGTATGTGTATGTATGTATGTGATGTATGTATGTGTATTTCTGTGGTGGGTGTATGTAGTATGTGTGTAATGTATGTGGTAATGCGTGTATGTTTGTCTGTAGCATGTATGTATGTGTTGATGTATGTGTATGTATGTATGTATGTATGTAGGTATGTATGTATGTAGTATGTATGTATGTATGTAGGTATGTATGATGTAATGTATGTATATGTAATCGCCTTTTTCTTGAGGGTTAATCAATTTCAGGATTGTACAATCTTCAATATTGATCCGGCATTACATAATAATTAATGTATGTGGTTTAGAGTAAAGATGTTGGCTACAACAATCAAACCACCAAACAATGGTTGAATAACTCAGTTGGTGAGCACTTATATAGCAATCAGAGGTCGTCGGTTCGATACCTTTTAGCCAAGGCTTACCCATGTTTAGTAGAAAGAGGAGAAGAGAGAGAGAGAGAGGGGGATATGCTCTTTCACGAGCCTGGAGGGGTGTTGATGGAGTCATTTGTAGAAAGAGATTGTGAATTGTGGGTCGTTTAGCGCATGAGGGATGTGTGTGCCGATGTGAAGTTTGCGAGGTGTTTTTCTCTGATATATTGTGGGGTGAACCGCAACGGATTTGCGAAGTTCATTTGTTTGACCTATATGTTTGGTTTGGATGCGCAAGGACCTGTTTTGTTTCTTCGATGGTAAAGGGTATGGTTTGATTCTTGATGAACTGGCAAAACCTTCAAGTACGAATGGGCATGTACTACATTTCTTGGTATTGTTATTTTGCGACGTTGGTCCTTGCTGAGGGATTTGGTTTTGAGATCCCATTCTATGATGCTGAGAGTGTGGGAACAGTTAATAACTAAAAAAGCATTATCTTTGAGGTCATGCGTTACTGTTGGTTTTCCTTTTGGGAAAACAATTATAATGCATATTCGTCTGATAGGGATGTATGGGATGTTGTTTTCCTTTTGTGTGGCGTGAGTGACATGATTTGAAATGTAGGTATGTGTGTGTCTGTGGGTTATAGTTTATGTCGTGTAAATTGTTTGGGTGAAATGCTACAAATAGTCAGGAAGGGAATTTGTCACTGATCTTGGTTGTGAAAAGATATGGATGTGTTGGGTATAAAACTGCTGACATCAAACGTGAGTAAAATGAAAATTCGCTATCGAAAGATCGGCTAAATGATGAGAAATAAGAGCATTCTCTAACATAACTTTGAACGCTATGAATGGAGCGGTTTTAGAAGAATATCGATGAGGTTGCTAAGACGATGGGGTGAACATTGCCGCCCTGCGAAGATTGGGCTATTCTGGGTCATTGAATGCCAGAACATTGAATCGTGGATGTGAAAGAATGTTTGATTTTAATTTTTGAATAGATTGCGTTTTATGAATTTTTTGGTAAGCCGTAAAAGCTACTTGCCTGCTCGAATAACGAAGATAATCGAGCTTGGTCGGTGAAGTCATTGCGATATGTCGGTGAGATTCCTAATTTTGGTTAGGATTTGAGAATCATTTTATTCAGCAGGAATGGAAACATAGTAGACATATCATTAAGATGACCGTTTATTTTGTCAATGGAAAATTCCTTGTCCATAACAACAAAAGTACCACCTTTGTCGGCTTAGTGATTAATATTAATGCCGAGAATCATCATATGATATGACAGTTTTCTAGAGTAGGTATAGAGTGTAAAAATCACCCCTAAAACGCCCATTTTCAGGCTTTAACAAACATTAATGCAAATTTTTTTTATATTTTAAAAAGTATTGTTATTAGCTGTTCAAAAGAGCAAACCCATTGTATTCGGGTACTAAATGGACTGAGCTGTTCCTAATTGGAATGAATCTGTGTTTTACTTGTAACCACGGAAAGAGTAGATTTGCACACATTAACTGTGTTTTGATGATGTGTTATGTTAAATTTCTGCTCTTTGAAGCTTGCAGTTTAGTGACATGTGTTCATTGTTTCTTCATTTGTTCGTGTAAGAAACATTTTTCAAGGGACATTCCTTTGTTTTTTTTTTCTTCCATTGCTTTTTTTCACAGCCTGTCCGTCTTCAAGTAAGAAACGATATTTCAGGGAACAATCACAGTCATTTGGAACCCGAATTCAACGGGGTTTGCTAGGGAAAGTGAAACCACAATTTGAGAACACTAACTAGCTTGCATTGATATAGAGTGTCCAGTGCTAACTACCAAAGGTGTCAATAAACCTGTAGGCTTGCCATGAACGAACTCCTCTAAAGGTGAAGACCCTTATGGCATTTTCTCCGGCTCTATTTTTAGGTTTAGAGAAAATTTGCAGGTTATACCCTATAGTCACACTGTTATTATTGTAAAATTGGCCAAATTATCTCCAATTTAAATAGGGTACAGTTGAGAAAGGATTATCAATTCCAAGTGTTAAGTGTGATAAATACTTATCCTTCGTGAAGACGCAATAGTTTTCAAGCGCAGTAATGTAACAAATTGAACAGCTCTAAAGTGCAAATGCAAGTTTTGATCATATTGGGAAGATATCACTTTTATAGACCTATAATTTAGATTTAGGTCGTGCAACCGACCCCTACTGGGTTTTATGAAACAGGTAACATATCAAAGAAAGTACAAGGATATTAAAGGGATTGCGCGGTTGAAAATTAGAAATTGCAAGGCGTGACCAAGTTACAAGAAGCAACTGTGAAGCGTGACCAAGTTTTATGGGCCAAAACGATCGTTCGATGATTGTGATGTACAAGAGGAAATTACGCTCAGCGGTTTTCCTTTTTATTTCCAACTTTTTATGGGCCAAAACGATCGCTTGATGATTGTGCTGCACAAGCGGAAACTTACGCTCAGCCATTTTCTTTTTGTATCTCCAACTTTTGAAAAAATGCAACAGATTTCATATATTGGCAATTAAAAGTTTAGGTAACAAATGTTAACATTATTCTGCACACGTCCGCGTCAATGGCATTGTCATAAAATGAACAAAAACTGACAAAGTTTATATTTATGACAATTTTTCCACTGCGTAATCCGTTTCATTTACAACCATATGCACTAAATTTCCTACCTTGGCAATTAAGCAATTACGAGTACTTTGCGGCAGATGTGATAACAAAATTGTAGTCAACAATATTCTGCACACGGCCCTATCAATTACATTGACATATATATGTATATCCCTTTACACTTTGCCCGTAATGCAATTTTTGCCACTTTTCAAAAATCACAAGGCGTACTCCTACCTTGTGTTTACGGGGAAAATGCTCCTAGATCTGACAACACAAATACCGTTACCTCCCTTTTTTGCAGTGATTGTCAGGTTGCTAGTCATTTTGCTCTAAGGACGTAAGGGATATATATAGTATCTCGACATGTTTGTCGATCAGTATTTTGGCAAAGTCCGATAATTTTGAAAGATTTTATTGCCTAGGTCTTGCTCTTTCATTTCACACCTCTCTTGTAAAGAGAGTTACTCCCGAAAGGCGCAAACCCTACGAATCAAAAGTTACACTTTATAGAGTTTTCAAAAATGGTCACTGTTCCGTCGCAAATTCCGTGTGCATTGATTTTACACAAAGAGGATTTACGACTGAATGAGCGAGTATTTGCAATATTTGAAATTTACCCTAGATCTAACAAGAAAAATAACGCAAGCTCCCTTTTTGCGGTAATCGCCAGATTTTCCTTTAGGGACATTAAGGATGTAAATTATATACATAGATATAAATATATACATGTATATAGATAGATAGAGATAGATATAGAACATTATGTGTACTCACACTGCCACGGTTTTCAGCTTCGGCAACGGCTTTCTTTCCCGGATTTCTCGTTGTTGAACTTTCCACGCGTCGACCTGAAAAATATTGAATAGGTCTGTTGAAATTTAAAGGCGCAACAAGAGATTTCACTTATCACTAATATCAGGTACCCCTAAAAAAATCGAAAATACTGATTTCTGCACTGACGTAAAGCTTTACATCAAAAAAAGTTGATAAATGTTTCTTAGGTACCAAAAATGTGAAATTTCTAATTTCCTATAGGAGCGAATACGAAATTCAGCCTATGATTTATATTGTAATATTAGCAAATCAAAATCACCTTTTTCTCTCTTTGGACATTTTTCTAGCTAAATACAAGGTAAGAAATCTATTGGGTGTCTAATCTATATGAAATTACTATTTTGACACAATAGTTGGTGCCTCGAAATCTCTCGTTGCATCTTTAACAAGCACGACTAAGATCAAGCAACTGAAGAAAAGAACTTCTTTTATTCTTATTCTTCTATTCTTCTTCATTACTGGGGAAATAATATACAAATGTACAAGTAGTCATAAATAAATAACGCTTATTTATTGCATTCGAAATTTGTCTTCCCCTTTTAATAAAAACGTACTTAATCAGGTAAGGCTGAACGTCAGCTTAAATGAAATTAAAAAAAACTGCTTATGTTCTACAATTCTGCTGAGCACAGTAGCTATGAATCACACTGCAATGTGGTGATGGTCTTAAAAATACATAACTACATTTTTTGATTTGTTATATTTGAGTTCATTTCTGTTTCTGTAATTTGCAGCTTTTTCGCGATGCCTTTGAAGAAATTTGTGATGTTTCTAAAATCTATCGTATATTTGTATATTCTAAAGCATCTACCTGGTATAGAAACGCCGGCTTCATCTGATAACTGGTCATCTCTTGATGAAATACGGGGGTAACACTCCCAGAAATTGGTGGGACAATCCACACCCAATCAGCAGGACAACCTCCACGCACACGTTGTTCTTTCTCCATATGTTGAATAAACGACTCGGCGGCAGTATGATGATCAGTTAGAGTTACTTTCGCTAACTGCAAAAAAGGGACACCATGTCAATGTATAAACAAATGATCAAGTTTTCATAAGTAAAATCATTTTTAATGAAGGTATGACTTTTCTGGGATTGTATTTTATAAAAGGGTCCGCAAGTAACTGATTGAGAAAACGCTGAGGTATACGCCAGAAAATGAGTTGGTAATAAATAATGGTGTGAGTAGATCTAAAGAAAATAGGCAAATACGTGTTTAGTGTGATAAATTGACTCTGCAAGTGCGACTCACAATGTATGGAAGATAAGGCCACATTAAACAATTATCTTCTCAAATATTGAAATACTACTGCGGATTGCGTTTTTAAAAACAAAAAATTGTTATGTGAGATTACAATGCAATTATTTGCTGCGCTAATACCACGCACCCGAGAAGATGATCTAACTTGCCCCAGACAATAATTTTCGTAAATTGGAATCAAATGAAGGAATTTTGAGTTGATTTTACGCCGTTTCCTTTTAAAAAAATAGTTAAAAAACGCGCATGATTTTACTTACGCTTGCGGGAGCTTTGAGATAAACCAATTTTTAATGTGGCCTAAATAGGGTGGCATTGAGTGATGCAATGATAAGGAGTTGGTGATTCAGTCAGTGAGTCACTCAGTGAAAATGATTTAGTGGTGAGTCAATCAGTCAGTGAGTTGTTAAAAGTGAAGGAATGAAAGTCAATGAATGTAGTTAGTGAATTGAATGTAGTGAGTGAATGCATGAGCGAGCGAGAGAGAGAGAGAGCGAGTGAGTGAGTGAGTGAGTGAGTGAGTGAGTGAGTGAGTGAGTGAGTGAGTGAGTGAGTGAGTGAGTGAGTGAGTGAGTGAGTGAGTGAGTGAGTGAGCGACCGACCGACCGACCGGGCGGGCGGACGAACGGCTGAGTGAGCGGGTGAGTTAGTGAAGCAATTTGCGTTCTTATTCAATTTGAATTACACCTACTTTGTAGCTGTGTAGAACAGCAATGTTGATTTCAATCAGAGCCCTGTCCTTCCACAATGAAGTACTTGTACTTGTGTCTAAGCCCATGCGACGGGCTATGGGCTAAAATGAATAAACATATATTAAAGGGATAAGCATGGATAGCGCAGATAAGCTCAGTGATAACTGTTAACAATTCCATTAAACTACTTCAATGTAGGAAAAAAACACGAAATAAAGAAGTATTTGAGAAATTTGTCATACCTTCTCCCCCAAATTGACACGTAGTGATGGCAATTCAAAATATACACTGAAAACCTGATTGTGGTGCGTATACACAGTACAGAATAAACAAAGATCAATAATGTACGTGTTTGACGTGAAACTGTACAGGTCATTGTGCACAATATCGCGCTTCAAAATCTCCGAAATTTGCAGGGAAAAGCTTTTTGATCTGAAGTCGGACTTTCTATAATTTCTATACGCACCCATAGAAAGTCCTGCAATCCTTGGTTTTAGGGGTTTTATTATTATTTAACCTTATAGCTGCCATATGAAGATTCGGGTTAGAGTTAGAGTTTAGGAACCCTAACCCTAAACCCTAACCCCCATCTAAGACCCTTGTTTCAATAGGCATACCAAATATGAGCATGATCTGTCACTGCACTAATAAGTGTATAGTACCAAATGCATAACATATAATAACCCTAAGTGACCCCTAAATTAACTTTTACCTCAATATCTATGCAAATTAAGATGACCCGCACAACTGTGGCTTATTCACATTTTATTGAAAATATGCAAATGAGCTCATTAATATCCATAACCTGTCCATAACGTATACAGCACATGACCTCATGATGTTTTATCACCGTGCCGCGTTAGAACTTAGACTATTCGGTTTAGTCTGTAGAGTGGATTAATGAATTTTAAAATTATTGCAAAATATGCAAATGAGCTCATTAATATTCATAACCTCTCCAAAAGTTACAGCACATGACCTTATCATGTCCTATATCTTTGCCACGTTAGAAGTTCATATATACTAATTGGTTTAGTCTGTAGAATGGACTAATTAATTTGTTTCGTGAAATATCAAATGAGCTCATTAATTATTCACAACCTGTTCAAAAGTATACAGCACGTGACCCCATTATTTTCTATCACCGTGCTACGTTAGAAGTTCATAGACTAATCCGTTTAGTCTGTAGAGTGGATTCATGATTTTTTAAATATTTGAAAATATGCAATGAGCTCATTAATATTCATATTCTGTCCAAAAAGTATACAACACATGACCTGATCATGTTCTAATCAAGGCGTGTCTGAATCACACCGCCCGTCACGTTAGAAGTTCATTGATAACTCCGGTTTATAATTCATTAAAGTAGATTAATGAATTTTGTCCAAAATATGCAAATGAGCTCATTAATATTCATAACCTGTCAAAAAGTATACAGCACATGACCTTATCATGTCCTATATCTTTGCCACGTTAGAAGTTCATTGAATAATCGTTTAGTCTGTAGAGTGGATTAATTTATTTTATTGGCCATCCAGACAGGCTGGCAGGCATCCATCCAGTCATCCATCCATAAGCCCTCTACAACATGGTTGTGGGGCCAAAAACTAGACACTTGTTCACACACACGCGAACACACAAACACGAATCATGTTACAATAAGGTCTTTCCGATATAATCGACCTAACAAATTATCACAAAGGTAAGTATCTTTCCTTTAATTACTTGGTAGTTACAACGGGAAAAGAGGACGCAAACGGAAGTATGATTATTTGAAATAGTACTAATACGAGATACACCCCTTTCCCATAAAGAGTCGACCATGTAAAAGGTACTTATGTGAGGAACACGTGATATATGGCAAAAGGAATTATCGAGGGTTGAGAATCAGAAGGACGTAACTCAACACAAAAAGAAATATTAAAGAATTTTCTTTAATTCTGCTGTAATACTGCTTTTGAGAAATGAGATGTTTGATATTTTCTACTAAGCAAATCTATTCATTACTCAAAATGTAAACATATTTTAAAGCTCATATATGGTACTGTAAGCAAACATTATATAAACTTTAGTAAAACCACGAAACAATTTTGAATTATGAACAGCAGAATAAAGAAATTCTTTAATATTTATTTTAGTGTTGAGTTACGTCCTTCTGATTGTCAACCCTCGTTATGATGTTGGGGAACTTAAGTGAGCTACACCCTTTTGCTTGTATTTTTCATGCCTTTCATGAAGGTGAGAACATTTTTAAGCAAAACCAGCTTACCTCTAACATATTGTATCGATGAGAATCACCAAAATTTCTGGCGCCAACTTCTGCCCCCATGTACCATCCATTGAAAGGCACTGCCGTGAATTGCAAGCCTCCTACATCCAACATCATGTTAGACACGCACGGTACCCCATACCACTGAAGGCCAAGTTCAGCAAACCAATCGTATCTGAAAGAAATAACATAATACCTCAAGGTACTCCTCAAGACATCATTATGTACTCTTAAAGTACAAATCCAGAGAATTGCCCGTTATTTGAAGGGAAATAGGCACACTTCACGTCATAATTCTTAAGCAATAATACTTGCGATTTTAAATAAAGCCCTATTAATTGGAAATGCGTATTGTTTAGTTTTACATATTAAAACATTGTTAGAATTGTACGGTGTGTTTTGATTTGAGAACTTAACACCGCACGGGCAATTACTCTAGCTACTTCACCACCCCGGCGCGCCATGCATGCAAAGCGAAGAAAGAGTGCTAAAAATACACCACTGAACTGCTTCTCTAAATTTGAACTGCTTCTCTAAATTACATGTATAATGTGTTAAAAACAAACTGTTTACAAATGAGATAAATGTAGCTGCGACATGCACCCCGGGCAAAAAGTGATCCCAGACAATAAGACGATATTGATCGATTCATACTGCTAATAGATTTTAAAAGATTTCTGCCGTGTGGCTTATAAATGATGCGGGCTAAGATATTTTTGCGTGCGACGAGTCCCGTCGGAGGCTTCCTTCCGAGGCAATACTTTGCTCTTGAAACTGGGAATCTCGCCTTACTTGAAAATCATGAGAGGCCCGGTGTAAAAGGGGTTTTTAGACACACTGTATATATCGATATCGAGAATCTTAGATATTTTTTTTAATGTAATGTTAAAGAATTTTAGAATTATTCTGATTTATTATTAGACAGACAAAGAATTCGTCACGATTTACAGGTGTTTTCTTACTTTGGGTGAATCAGTTTTAGCTGTAAGATAAGCTCAGAGGGAATAGTGAACCATTGTGGTTTTTCGCCACCGGCTTGGAGAACCAGAGGCAGTACGTCAAACCTCCCGCCTTTACCTTGCCAGCCAAGATCCTCACAGAGCTATATAAGAAAGTCGAAAGAGTTCAGTAGTATTTTCAATGCAAAAAGGCAAGAAATCGGAAGGCCAAATGAAAGGAATGGGAATGATATCACGGAATCATGAACCACAGAGTTTCCTTGCAATCATAATGTGGCATACAATTTCCTTGTATATCCTAACGACGTCCTTTAACTGCCTAAAAATGCACTTCACAAAAAATCACTGAGCAGTCCCCTGCCTTGGATTATTAGGGGGAAATTGTTCCTAGATCTAACAAGAAAAATACCGCTATACATCACTTTTTGCGGTGCTCGTCAGATTTTCCACTAGGGACGTTAGGGATATATATGATTATATATATATATATATTGTAGGCCGCGTCACATACTGAGAAAACCGGCTTCGAAGATTTTGCGATTTTAATATGCTCATACTGTTAATTAACACATATATTTTTATTAAAACCTAGTGGGAAATCGCCAAAATAAGTTAAATTTCAAATATATTTAACTAATGAACTTCCAATTTATTTGGATACCCGAAAAAATAATGTGAAATAAAATACGTCACCATGTGAAAACTACAAAATAGCAATTTCAACGTGTAAATATCAAATACGTCGCGAAAATACGTCGTTATGTGACGCGTTCGCGCAAATACGTCACTATGTGAAAACAACAAAATAACAATTCTACATGAACTGAAAATACGTCGCACAAATACGTCACTATGTGAAACGGCGAATACTTAAAATGCTGATACGACGTTATGGGCCTGCGCAGAATAGATTTTCGACAAATACGTCGTTATGTGATGCAGACAATTTAACGTTTTGCAAATACGTCATAATTAGTTAATTATTATTTACTAATTATATTTTAAGCCAACTTGAGGTTTGAAATTTGGTGAATTTGTAGAGTAATACAAAACAAACGTATATGCCAAATTTCTACAAAAAAGTCCAAAATGTTGAATACGTTACTACGTGACGCGGCCGACGATATATAACATCATTTTTTTTTTTTTTTTTTTTAAAAAGGCAAGAAATCGGAAGGCCAAATGAAAGGAATGGGAATGATATCACGGAATCATGAACCACAGAGTTTCCTTGCAATCATAATGTGGCATACAATTTCCTTGTATATCCTAACGACGTCCTTTAACTGCCTAAAAATGCACTTCACAAAAAATCACTGAGCAGTCCCCTGCCTTGGATTATTAGGGGGAAATTGTTCCTAGATCTAACAAGAAAAATACCGCTATACATCACTTTTTGCGGTGCTCGTCAGATTTTCCACTAGGGACGTTAGGGATATATATCGTCGTGGTCACGACATAGTGTCGAATCTGATTTTTTGGTCAAATTGAGTTAATAGTTGATTCTGGTTGCATTTTATGTACTCTTTAATTGTACCCAAAAATAAAAGTGAAATTACATCTCCTAACCAAAATAGCCGCAGTCGAATAACACGCATTTGTATAAAACGGGTTTCACAAACAATCGAATACGTATTCGATAGCTTTGCGTGTCCAAATATCTCAAAGCACACAGATAAATTGTGAACGAATACGTATTCGCTGGGACAAAGATTACTACTTCAGTGATCAAAATCGATAATACGTCTATCAAGATTTAAGGCAATCGGTGAAATTTACCTTTCTATACTTCTTGACGGATTGGTCATGTTATTTTACATTTTAATTTTTGTGTTTTAATTATGTTACTTGTACTTATTGAAACCTACGGTCTGTGCGTCGTGAAAAAGAATTATCCAAGTGTTGTAGTTTTAACATTTGTACAAATACACCAAATTTAGGGGGGGCATAGTGACATTAGCCCTCGTATTACCAAAGGGGAGGAGTTACCACCCCAGGTAAACTTTCCCTCGGTGCGCAAAAACGTTAAAAACTTTCGTTAAGTCTTCCATATAATTATTTCACATCCTTCTGCTAATTTTGGCGAAACAAATGTGAAGGTAGCACCCTCACCGGGGTTAGCGTCGAAGTCGATTGGTGGTAGTGGTTCTACTACCTCTACTATACCCATTATTGAAAATACAGCATTCTGATTAGTCAGTTTACTGCCCATTATTCTGCAATAATGAGCCGATAATGCATTTTCTTATCATTTATTTTCATTAATCAGCATACAAAATACACATAAATAAGGCATATTAACTTAAAACCTATACAAACAAACAAAATAGAATCAAGTTTTTTTAGTTAATAGAATAGAAATAAAGGTTTTGTAGTATCATAATGTATGCTCATAATGTATCCTCGGGCGGGAAAAAATAAAAAATAATGGGCGCCATTAATTAGTTTTTCCGACCTTTTTTTTTTTTTTTTTTTTTAGCCATTTCCTTTTATTTCATTTAATTACACGCATTCATAAGTAACTCAAACTTTCAAACGCCGTTTTCTCAGAACTAGCATTTATGCTGATTCGACACTATGCAGAACCCACGACGATATGATTATATATATATATATATATTGTAGGCCGCGTCACATACTGAGAAAACCGGCTTCGAAGATTTTGCGATTTTAATATGCTCATACTGTTAATTAACACATATATTTTTATTAAAACCTAGTGGAAAATCGCCAAAATAAGTTAAATTTCAAATATATTTAACTAATGAACTTCCAATTTATTTGGATATCCGAAAAAATAATGTGAAATAAAATACGTCACCATGTGAAAACTACAAAATAGCAATTTCAACGTGTAAATATCAAATACGTCTCGAAAATACGTCGTTATGTGACGCGTTCGCGCAAATACGTCACTATGTGAAAACAACAAAATAACAATTCTACATGAACTGAAAATACGTCGCACAAATACGTCACTATGTGAAACGGCGAATACTTAAAATGCTGATACGACGTTATGGGCCTGCGCAGAATAGATTTTCGACAAATACGTCGTTATGTGATGCAGACAATTTAACGTTTTGCAAATACGTCATAATTAGTTAATTATTATTTACTAATTATATTTTAAGCCAACTTGAGGTTTGAAATTTGGTGAATTTGTAGAGTAATACAAAACAAACGTATATGCCAAATTTCTACAAAAAAGTCCAAAATGTTGAATACGTTACTACGTGACGCGGCCGACGATATATAACATCACAGTAAACAGTATTATTTACAGGCGACTATCTTTGTAATTATGAGTGCTCAATCCCATTACAGGAGAGCGTAATGAAATATATATATATATATATATATATATATATATATATATATATATATATATATATATATATATATATATATATATATATATATATATATATACAGGGGAGGGCGGCCAAGAAATCCAAATTTTAGACGTCGCCATTTGGTTTAACACGTAAAAGCGAGATTTTGACGAAAAATTCTGAATTTTTTATATGTTGTCAGGGAATATTTCCTCATTCCAAAACCGTTGGAGCTGAAGAATCAACTCCACTGTAAGGGTTATTTCATAATTGTTTGTATGAACAACGGACGAGGTCGTATGTAGGTTATGAAAACACCCATGACCAACAAACATTAAAGCACCCAAATTGGTTTGTGGTTTGCTATAATTTTTTTTTTAAATATTTTGGGTGAGTTGCTATGACCATTGCAAGTTACAACTTTGCACTGAAAAAAACATTTCTTTAATAGAGAACAGATCTTTTTTATCTTTTCCGAAATGGGCTGGTGTACATACAACCTCATGGATTACAATTTAAGGTTCCCAATTTGAAAACATGTCACAAGAATAATTAATAATTCACTTTACCTTTGTAAATTCTTGATTGACTGGATCACCGACCACGCTTCCGTCGGGTTGCGTATACCCTGCATAACGAATCAACTGAGAGTTCCATACTCGAAAATCCCCCTTGCCAGCAACACGTTGTCGAAACACAGAGATTACCGATCTTAATAGACAGAAGCAGTGAAGTAATTTATGTACACGGGTATAAATTGAGCTTAGAGACTAACTTAAGATTAAAGACCACTGACTTCAGACTAGCCTCCTTTGGCCTAGTTTGAACCAATTTTGCGTGCTTATTCTGAAGTCCACACGGAGGCTGAAACTCCTGAGTTTCAAAACTCTGGTTCGGGTTTTTATAGCGGTTCTAGCGAGGTTTTATCCCCCTGGGGTGAAGCTCAAACTCCAATAACACTCCGAAGTGTTTTGGAGTGTCGTTCCGTGTGGACATTAGCTTCAGGTGATAGTGAGTGGAGATGACCTTCTAAGGTCATCCTGTATTTGAATATCACGCGCAAAAGTCCACGGCTTCCGGTCTACACTCCGATATGAGAAGCGAAGGAGAATAGTCAGGGGGATGATTTCAGAGTTTCGACCATCGTGTGAACGCAATTTGGAGTGAGGTAAAATAATTGGATTTAATTTTCACCTCCGGAGTTTTAAACCCTTGGGAGTTTTGTGACCGTGTGAACACGGCTAATGATCATAAAAATGCATCAACTGCACAAGCTATGGGGCTAACAACAATGCTACTGAAGAGAGTTCAAGCTACCGTGCATTTCCGCCATTTGTGGCGAGTTCCAAATATAACATATTGTCTTGAGCATTCCACGAATGGTTTCTACATGACGTGCATCCAAGTAAAAAACATACAAACGCAATAATTTTCACAATTATGGTTACAACTAAAGTAGATAAAAGTTCAACCTACCGAATATTTCCGCCATTTGTGGCAAGCTCCAAATGCTTGCATAATGTCTCGAACATTCCACGAGCGGTTTCTACATGGCGTGCATCCAGTAACTAAAACACGTAGAAATGTAAGCATTTGCTCAATTATGGTTAAGAAAACTCAACTAAAAGATATAAGTCAGATATATGAGTGAATAAATTCTATTTAAAGCCACTATCAGCGAGTTCTTCACAATATAAACAAATCGCGCCCCCTATTTTTCATCAAAGTCAATTTTTTTTGCACTGTTGCATTGGAAATTGTTGTAGTAAAGACCCCTATAAGTTGCTAAGCATAACACGCCGTATTTGTCAAGATATTATGATTTTTATTCTTTGTTTACTAATAAAAGTCGGGATCCAACTTTTTTAAGGCCCAGAAATAGTCGTAAATGCCATCTTCAAGGCCGCTCTAAAATGCCTAAGTGTCTGTTTTTCACAAAGAAAAGTAGTATAATGTGTTGATATAACCTAACACTAGCAATTAAGAGACAAAATGGGCATTTTTGAATTTGGAAAAACAAATGACTTTAAGTGTCTTGGGAAAAGCAAATCGGTATAATGTGGCATTTTGCATTTCTTTATTTATTTTCCCCCATGCGTCATATCCTTAGCTACGCCACTGATTATTGCAGCTTTTAACTTGATTATTTTATTAGTTTACCTCGAGATTGTTCCATTGTATGCGGCCAATACATCTGGGTGCATTACGCCAAGCCGTCTTAGCACCAAATTTGAGTTCTTCATAAGTCAGCTCATATGAACCACTGTGCCGGATGCTATCAAATATCTCGGATAGGCGGGTGATATGTTGCTCCGTATCTGACCTGAATATTATAACAAGAAATAGATTAAATTGAGTATATAATATTAAAACGAGAACTAGTACGTGTTAAATCGAAATAAGTTCTTAGAAATGAATTAGGTTATATCACTCATCTTGTGGTTGAATTATAGTTATTATACACACTTATTTCCCTTATAAGCTCGTATCGTCGCAGGACAGGAAAAACTCCTATGTTCATTTGATCATTAAAATCAAAAGCTCCTATGTAAATATGGACGCCGTTTTCAAAACCTCCTATGGGCAAAATTTCATTTCTCATCAGAGCTGTCTGCAACAAAAATCCGCAAGGCATAGTAACCATTCTGATATGATTTTTGGGTAAAGCGAAATCTATTCTATACGTTAATTGCATTAGTTTTAATAAATTTGAATTCAGAGCGAACATATACGACGATTTGACTCCCCTGTAGTTATCAAGCGTCGGGCTTCGAGCGAGTCGCTGAATTTTGTCGACGAGCGCCATGACGGGTTTCCGCGTGTTTTCCCCAGTGTTTGCCTGCTCTGTGGAGTTTATTGGTGGTGTCCATGTCGGGGTGTTTGTTTGCGATTTATTTCCATGATCTACCCGCTTTTTTACGATGTTATGCTGGCTTGTTTAATATTCTGGAGAGCCGTTTTTTGTCCGCTTTTTGACAATGTAGGCCGTGTTTTCCAGTTGTATACATTCTCTGGAGTAGTTTCCCCGCAACTTGAATTAAATCATCATTATCGATGAGTAAGCATCCTTTGCTGTTTGCCAGAGTTCTGAGTTTGCCGTTTTTAATTGTCCACATTTTTCCTGTTTTACTTGCAGCTCCGCGCGCGGGCATACAGTTGAAATACCAATATTGACGGGCGCGCGATGTCAAGCAGATTATATTCATCATATCACATTTCAGCGAGTTTGTTCATCGACAGCGGTTGAGCAGTCATTGGTACTTCATGACGATGATAGTTTAGAGAAGTGTTCCACTGGTAATTTCCCTAGTCACATCTCCTGTATGTCCTTACCCTTTTACCACGTAGACATTCCACAGAGGTATCTTCAAGTCCTTTTTCGTTGTCTCTCGATGATCGAGTCGCTGATCAAAGAGTGTACTATGGCTCATTAACTTGTGTGTAGGAGGTTGACTGTTGAGCATTGGCTCCACTGTCAGGAGCAGATGTGTTAAATAGAACCTGTTTTCCAGTCTGTTAATGATAGAATTTACCTGTACACTGAAGTCGAGGTGTTTCTCCTCAAGCGAATGAATCTTTGCGCCCGTTCCTTAATAACAGTGTTTCTGCGTATTTGACTGTGATTCCAGACAACTGATCTTCCGCTAAGTCCGTTATGGCATGAGGTAAGCGACGGCACTGAAGGCAGCACACCCATTTTTCCTAGCTCCTTTCATGCCGCACAGATACGGGGGTATACATTCCCGCATAAGCAGCATTCTATTCCGCCGTCGCCTCTTTTTCTGTTTACACACTCTGAGATGCAATTGCATGTTACTTGCAGTAAGTGACGACGGTTGAGGCTGTCTTGCTGTATCAACGTTTTGTTGTCGCCGTAGAGGGGATTGCGCGAGGATTTTGTCCGCGAATTCCCTGGGCGAGAGGAGCTCCGATTCTCAGTAGTAACTCGACTCTCTCGAGAAGCAGCGTATCCACGAGATATTCACAATTTTGAAAGCTCTCATTATGCAAGTTCGTGGGGTCTTTGTCCGGACATAGCTTCTGTAAATCATTTTTCATTGACTGTAAGGGGAGAAGCGATGACGTCGAAGGCATTTAGTTCATCTAGATTCATACGGTTCATTTTTCTTTGCGTAAAATCAAAGATGGCGGCCGTAGCATCTTTCAGCGATAACTGATCCGCGTTTTCTTGGCGGTAGCTGCATTCTTGTCTCTGTTTGGTGTGGGTGTGGGGCGCCCCCCCCCCCACTTTTTTTTTTTTTAATTTCCCCCCCCCCTGTTTCTCTTTTGGTGTTCGGTTTTGTATTCCTTAAAGTTCACATTGTGTCCACACAACAGGTAGTCGCTTTGACGATCCGTACATTATAGTCCCCTTTTGCTTTGCAATCGTGACAGGAAGGCATGTTGTATCCGCCGAATAATATAGGCGATGATAATAGGTGGTATATAAGCCAGATCCTATGTTTACGCTGAATTCAACATCGGAGCTCAAGTTAGACACTTCCGTCACCACGACGACTGCTCCATATGCGCAAAGTCCCGGCGTCCGTCTACACTCCGATATGAGAAGCGAAGGGAATAGTCAGGGGGATGATTTCAGAGGTTTCGACGCATCGTTAGTGAACGCAATTTGGAGTGAGGTAAATAATTGGATTTAATTTTCACCTCCGGAATTTTTAAACTCCTTGGAGTATTGTGACCGTGTGAACACGCTAATGCTCATAAAATCATCAACGGCACAAGCTATGGGGCTAACAACATCTACTAAGAGAGGTTCAAGCGACGTGCTTTCCGCCCATTGTTGCGAGTTCCAAATATAACAGATTGTCTTGAGCATTCCAGCGAATGGGTTTTCACATGACGTCATCCCAGTAAAACATACCACGCAATCAATTTCACAATTATGGGTTTACAACTAAAGTAGTTAAATTCAACCTTACCGAAAATATGACGCCATTTGTGGCAAGTTCCAAATGCTTGCATAATGTCTCGAACATTCCACGAGCGGTTTCTACATGGCGTGCATCCAGTAACTAAAACACGTAGAAATGTAAGCATTTGCAATACAATTATGGTAAGGGAAAACTAACTAAAAGATATAAGTCAGATATATGAGTGAATAAAATTCTATTAAGCCACTATCAGCGAGTTCTTCACATATAAACAAATCGCGCCCCCTAGTTTTCATCAAAGTCAATTTTTTGCACTGTTGCATTGATAATTGTTGTAGGAAAGGACCCCTATAAGTTGTAGCTTAACAACGCCGTATTTGGTCAAGATATATGAATTTTTATTCGTGTTTTACTAATAAAAAGTCGGGATCCAACTTTTTAAGGCCCCCAAGAAATAGTTCGTAACTGCCATCTTCACAAGGCCGCCTTCTAAAATTGCCGAAGTGTTCTGTTTTTCACAAAGAAAAGTAGTATAAGGGTGAATAAACCTAACACTAAGCAATAAGAGAGATAAATGGGCATTTGAATTTGGAAAAACAAATGACTTTAAGTGTCTTGGGAAAAGCAAATCGGTATAATGTGGCATTTTGCATTTCTTTATTTATTTTCCCCCATGCGTCATATCCTTAGCTACGCCACTGATTATTGCAGCTTTTAACTTGATTATTTTATTAGTTTACCTCGAGATTGTTCCATTGTATGCGGCCAATACATCTGGGTGCATTACGCCAAGCCGTCTTAGCACCAAATTTGAGTTCTTCATAAGTCAGCTCATATGAACCACTGTGCCGGATGCTATCAAATATCTCGGATAGGCGGGTGATATGTTGCTCCGTATCTGACCTGAATATTATAACAAGAAATAGATTAAATTGAGTATATAATATTAAAACGAGAACTAGTACGTGTTAAATCGAAATAAGTTCTTAGAAATGAATTAGGTTATATCACTCATCTTGTGGTTGAATTATAGTTATTATACACACTTATTTCCCTTATAAGCTCGTATCGTCGCAGGACAGGAAAAACTCCTATGTTCATTTGATCATTAAAATCAAAAGCTCCTATGTAAATATGGACGCCGTTTTCAAAACCTCCTATGGGCAAAATTTCATTTCTCATCAGAGCTGTCTGCAACAAAAATCCGCAAGGCATAGTAACCATTCTGATATGATTTTTGGGTAAAGCGAAATCTATTCTATACGTTAATTGCATTAGTTTTAATAAATTTGAATTCAGAGCGAACATATACGACGATTTGATGTGGCCAGTACATATGCACAAAGTAGCTTTTGAAAGTGGGCCCATTTTTACATAGGAGGTCTTGCTTCCAAAGGTCAAATGCACATAGGAGGTTTTTCCTGCCCAGAGACGTTATATTGCATGGGTATGTAAGCTTGTCATAGGCAGGGTTTTCTTCTGTTTCTTCTAGCATGTCTTGTGTTTTCATAGACTCTACTTTGATAATGATTGTATGAACGACCAATCCAATAAACTCTCTATCTGTCTGTCTTTCTGAGTGTCTGTCAGTCTATCTGTCTATCTTTACTTACTTTTTAATGGAATCAAAGTACTCTTGCATGAAATCAGACGCTTCTGACATCATCTGATCTTTGGATTTAATCCCTACGTCTTCACTCAAGTATCCTGGAGTTGGCGGTTGCATTAGTGAAGATGCACATCTAATTCCACCACATGCCGTTTTCGCCTAAGATGTTTAGAGAAATTGAAAATATATACTATATCTTATTTTAGAAATGTTCATTTTAAAGGAAAGCAGCAATGAAAATAATGAGCAAACAAAATAAACCGTTCTTCGTTGAACACAAGCACAAAACAACCACAAATTCATGTATTGTGTATTGTTTTCAAGGGATGATATTCATCCTTTATGAGAAATGTGCTCGATTTACGACCTTTAATTTGCCATAACTTTGGAACCGTGACTCCGATTTATGTCATTATAAAAGGCAACCGGAAGATAAAATTTTGCTGCTTGTCATTAGTTCCCGAAACCAAGTCTGATTTTCAAATTCATCATCTTCTGAAGAGGGACTCTATTACAATCCATTCCTATCCCCTGAATCCTGCGGAACTTTCATAATCTAATGGAAGTGCATCTTTCAATATCATAGACTGTGCACAGCACGTGTGCCGCATCCCTCAAAAAATGTTTAAAGTAATCTCTTACTTTTTCTCTGTAAATTACCTTTTCTGGGACGTCTTGTTTTTTTCAACAGACAAATGAGCTTTTTACCTTAATCCTTTGAGCACCAACGGCCACTAATGTCGCCGTTAAAAATTACTATATGTCAATTTTTGTTTCCAAAAGGTCAAAATTATTATTTTCGCGGGCACGTTCATAATCAGCATGAAAATGCATTTAATGAATCGAAACAAGCCAAATCGTTGTTGGTGTTTTAGATGTCTTCCCAAATGACCTGCAAACGTTTGGAAAGCCATCTGTAAAGCCACTGACTTATGGGTTATAACGTATACAGATTAGGCCAGTGGAGTTAAGGTAACTGTAACATGTAGTTTCACTGTAAAAAATTACAGTGCAATTTACAGTAAAATACTGTAAAAAAATTACAGTATTTGACTGTAATTTGGAAATACAGCAAAATACTGTAAATTTTATGTTCAATTTCCAAGCCTATAATGACTCAATTTAAAAGTGGAGCCTTTATTCGAATTATAATGAGCATCAACATTATTATACACAATTATGAACTTTTAATTATACGATTAAGTACTAAAATTGACAGGAAAAAAATACTGTAAATTTTACAGGAAAATACTGGCAGCAATTCTGCCAAAAAAATACCGTAAAATTACAGCTTTTACAGGTTTTCATTCAAATTTACTGTATATTGTACAGTTTGATGTAATATATTTTACAACAAACTGTAAATTTTACAGTATATGTACCATAAAAAATTGTTGATAGGCCTACAAAGTTAGGATGTTCGTCAGTGCTTTTTTTATTCTCCACACATTTACAATCTCTATAATAATTCACCAAATATATATGTTATTATATGTTTTGATTAAATTAATTTTTACAGTATACTGTAATTTTTACGGTAATTTGTTGGCAGAATTGCTGCCAGGATTTTCTTGTAAAATTTACAGTATTTTTTTTACAGTGTTCCAACACCGTGACTTTTTATGTCCTGGCTTCTTACAGTGATTGCATGATAACGGTGTTTGGCTCCTTTCCCATGCTTTTGATTAGCACCATTGTTTTCTTTGTTCCCATTTTCTCAAAGTGGTATCCTGTCGGGGATTTCCCCTCCTGCATGCTACCATGAGATGCTTTTGTTAGAACCCGACTTATTTTGTTTTTGTTATATCTAGTATCCTGGCTACGCCTACTCATAAGTTGATGAGTCGAAGCATAACTATCTGCCTTTGCGGTTGCTTCATGGATACTATTAATTTTGTTTTCATCCATATGTGTTTTGATATCTGGATGTAGACATCGTTTGAACTCTTTCACTAACATCAACTCCCTAAGTTCCCCAAAATCTTGTCCGACTTCTTTAGAGAGAAGCCAGCGATCAAACATTTGCTCTTTTACACCGCAAATTCTACATTGATCTAGTCTTCCTGTTTTTGACAAGACCTGAAATTTTGTCTATAGGCCTTTGTCACCAATTCATATGCTTTGAGTATTACCTGCTTAATAACCTCATCACAAAACTGCATCTTTCAAATGACTTAGCCGAATATATTTCTCGGGCTTTATCAATGAATACTAACTATAGCAACAAAGTCCAATATTCCCTGGGCCATTTCAAGCTAGTAGCATTTTTTTTCAAAGTGTAAGAAATACTTGTCTACTTAATTCTTGTTCCTGAATATATATTTTTCGCCGTATCAAATCCAGAGACCTTGGAAGAATCTGCCATTAGGCTATTCAAGTGTGCACTTTTCTAACACTAATTGAGCTTCTAGCTCTTTTTGTTTCATCTCCATTTCTTTTTGTTGCATTTGCATCTGCATTTGCAACTTTTCTTTCTCCAATTCTATTCTCCTTTTCTTTCTGTTCCTTTTGTATTTGTGTTTGCAACTTTTCCATTTGCATTTCAATCTTTTTCAGCTTGACTGTATCACTACTCCCATGTTTCTTAACTAACTGAATCTTTCCAAATAAGATGCATCCCAAACATCTTCCTGGGCTAAGGTTTCAATTAGATTATTTAATAATCTGTTTTCTCATTGCATGTTTATTAGCTTCAAGCCCATAATGCTTAGCTAATTTCCTCAAATCGGGCTTTCTCAGCTCGCCAAATAAGTTTTTTTGTTCAATAAATTTTCTGGTTTAAATTCCATTGAAATTATATATCCCTAACGTCCCTTAATTGCATTTAAATGCTCTTTTGAAAAAAAAACATGGAGCGAACACCTGCCTTGTTTTGGGGAAATTATCCTAGATCTAACAAGAGAGATAACGCTATTTTTTTTGCGGTGATAGTCGGCTTTTCCTCTAGGGATATAGAATTTACTCTACACATACTATGTGTAACTTTAATCAAACTATTTAAGAAGTACACACATATTTCCCCGTTAAGAGCCCCCAATTTCTGTTACGGCATCACACGGATGTCAGGGTCATAAATACCTTTTAAACACAAACAAATGAGCCTTGTGCACAAAATGATCTGATTTTTATATAATAACACCATTTATTATATTTTAATCAAATTGATTGGTTCAAAAATTTGAAATGTACAAAACACAGTAAAATGGTACTAATAATCAATCAGGAATCAGTTTTTGATACCAAGCTTTTTGGCTCAAAGACGACAGCAGATCAAATATCATAACGCCCATGTGGTATAGAATCCTGGCACTGCTCAGATCTACCACCTCCATACCATACCATTAAATGCATTTATAACGCGCCCTCCAAGGACCACAGCGCTGAACAAGAGAAACATATAAAATACAATAAAAACATGCAAAATTAACAAACAAATTGCATCAAAGAAAACCAAAAGCGATATCAATTGAACGAATGGGTTTTCAACTTATTTTTGACAATATCCAGAGTTTTGGCCTGTCTGAGGATGGAAGGAAGAGAATTCCACATGCGTGGTCCTGCCACTTGAAACGCATTATCTCCAGTAAGAGTCCTGGTTTTAGGAACAGAGAGAAGTATTGTGTCCAATGATGATCGTGTTGCATATTTCGGTTTGTGGTATGTGATCAGTTCTTGAAGATATTGAGGAGCCTAAAATAGATCAAAACTACTGACCCCCTTCTTTAGTAAGGTCAGTTTATTTACACTTGTCAGCTAGTTTTCTCTATCTGTAAGATAGGCATTACGTCATCATACATTAGCCAATAGAAAAGTTCAATGATGACATCATTGGCAATTACCTATATGTTGCAATCTTACCTGGAAGGTTCCAATCTAGTTATAGAAGTTTTTTCTACAAATGTCTATGAACATGTAAACATATATCTTGTCTTGTCTTGTCTTAATACTGGCCAACAATCATTGAGGGTTAAATGAAATCAAGTTTTTACCTTCTTGAAGTGGGCTTAATCATCTAAGTGTTCAAGATGGCCGCCACAAGGAAGAATATCTTGTTAAATGAACTTAAATTGGCAATTTTTTAAGATAAGAACCTGGGTAATATTTTGGGAGTACCACAGAGAATTTATGGCACTCTAAATCCCAGAAAATCTGAACTCGGGAAGATTAGCAAGAAAATCTTATAGAGAATCAATCAGAAAATCTTGACCCAAAATGCACTCATCCAATGGAAAAACACAAATGATGTTATACAGTGGTTCAACCAACTTGACGACACGGCAAATAAATCCTTCATAATATTTGACGTTTGTGAATTCTATCCATCCATTTCCAAGAAACCTTTGTTTGACGCTATTGAATTTGCTTCTTCATTTACGGATATTCCCCCACAAGACAAAGACATAATTCTCCACGCCAAAGAATCTCTTCTGTACCACAATGAAACACCTTGGGGCAAATATACCAACACAAACTTTGATGTCACCATGAGCAGCTTCGGTGGTGCGGAAACCTGCGAATTGGTTGGTTTGTACATTTTATCCCAGATGCAACACATTGATATTAATGTCGGCCTTCGCCGTGACGATGAACTTGCTGTCAAAAAGGAAACATGTAAAATCTTTACTCGCAATGGACTGAAAATCACTATCGAAGCCAACAAAATATCAGTTGATTTCTTAGACATTACAACGAACCTTAGATCTGCTACACACAAACCATACATGAAGCCGAACAATACCATTCTGTATGTTCACAATGAAAGCAACCACCCACCCTCAATGCTAAAGAACATCCCAGACAGTATAAATAAGAGACTCTCTAACATATTTCCCATGAAGCTATATTCAATGCGGCTGCCATATCAAGAAGCACTTCAAAAAGGGAGTTTCCGTAACCTGACCCATCTGACACTTTTTTTTCTAACACACTTATGAATTCGAAAACCTTAACGGAATAAACATGTGCTTTATTCCGTGAAGGGTTTACTACTTCATAAGTGTTGTCACAAAAAGGGTGTCAGATGGGTCAGGTTACGGAAACTCCCCTTCAAAAAAGTGGATACAACTGCCAACTCCAGTACAACTCTTCAATACACAGGACAACGCATAACAGCAATGGCCAGCAAAACAGTAGACAACGCAAAAGAAAACGGACTATAACATGGTACAACCCCCTGTACAGTGACCCTGTTACTACTAATGTGGGTAGAAAGTTTCCCAATCTATACTTGATAAACGTTTTCTCCCCGGACATGAACTTCACCAAATTCTTAATAGAAACACCATCAAAATAAGTTACAGTTGTTTGCCAAACATGGAACAAATAATCTCTAGCCACAATAAAATAATCTATCCTGTGATCTGGAAAATCCACATCACCAACGGACTGTAACTGCAGGAAAAATACACCCATTTGACGGTATTTGTCTCATCTCAAGCGTTGTTTATCAAGCCACTGTCACAAGGAAAAGACAACCTCAAAGAGGAAACTTATGTTGGACTTACTGAAAACACTTTCAAAACCAGATACTACGGACACATCAGCTCCTTCAAAAACAAGAAACAACAAAATGCCACTACTCTCAACCAGTATATTTGGACTTTAAATGACAGTAATATTCCGTACTCATTAAAGCAGTTCAGGTGAAAATAAGTGTCTGCATCCGTGGGTTTAAAATGTATTGCGTGTGAAAGAGAGACTCTTCAGCAACTCAGAACACTTCGAATTTTTGAAATCGGACATTCCGTTGCAAACTTAATATATTCAAATGTTTGTACTCGTACATAACAGTCATTTGGAGAACAAGTGTCAAAGGTCAAGTCTTTTATTTTCTTTATTTTGCCATGGCACCATGGTACTGTCCTCATTCAACACAAACATATGTACAGAATCTAAACGATAAAAGGTATACACTTGATTTTTTTTAGGTTATGTTCCTGATATATGTACATACAGATTACGTAACATTGCAAGCATTTGTCTCTCCATTTCCCAACTAATTTTAATCATTTTTGAGGAAAAATGTTTAAATTTTGTGTTTTTCAATGAAAAGGAAAATAACCATTTCTTAATATAGATGTACTTTAATAAAAACTTACACACTATCATTCTGCAACTTGCAGAATTTTCTCTTAATACACTCACATACAGAATTTTGCAGCAACAGATTCTATTCGATAGCCTTATTTTACCCTAATTAGCATATTTTGATCAAAAATGAGCAAAATTTCTATATTTTTTAAATCGCAATGCAAACAATCTGACAATTTCAGGAATTTTTCTATGAGCATAAACAAACATAATTATGAACCAAGTGAGCCTAATGATGCTCTTAAATTGGCCTAATGAACATATTTTAACCAATAATTTGCAAAATTTAAGAGTTTTGTTATTTTCTTGCATTTTGTGAGAACTTTACAAGCTATCAGTCTTGAAATTTTAATGGTTTCCCTTCAAACCTTCACCAACACAACTATGAAGAGATTGAGTTGTATGAAATGTTACATAGGCCTAATTTGCATATTGGTGCAAAAAATGGGCATAATTTGAGATTTTTTATTAAACTTTGCATTTTGTGGAAAGTTTACAAGCTATCAATCTGTAATTTTTATGTGTTCTTCTTCCAACCTGTACAAACACAACTTTGTACATAATGAGTTGAAAATATATTTCATGACCTAATTTACATATTTTTATCAAAATGCGCAAAATGTATATAAGGCTGTTTAGACCCCCATTTTCAGCATCATTGTCCCCCAAAGATGCCATATTTTTAAAGGTTTACCACTCTCACCCAAAGGCCCCTATTTTTTGGAGAATTTTGAAATTTGTCACCAAAATAACCCTACTTAAAATTTCGAAATTGTTTTTGATAATTTAGCAAATTTGTCGTCCAAATAACCCCTATTTTGGGCAATTTGGCTGTCTCTCACCCAAAGACCTCTATGTTTTTTTTCATGTTACCGAATGCCTCTGGGTTTGAAATCGCTAGCCTTACACCCCTATGAATTTCATATTGGAGTGCCACCCCACCCCCCTCCCCAGGGTCATTATTTACGCCAGGCGGATTGGAGGAATTGAGGGGAATGCGAAGAAAAGTGTAAGCGAGAGAGTGCAATATGAAATTTGTCATCAAGAAGTGAGGAGGAACAATAAACTTTCAACTTTTCAATTTTTTTAACGGAAGCGAGGGGGAATGCGACATTTTTCGCCGAAAAAGTTGAAATCCTCCATTTCTGGTGTAAATAATGCCATAATGCATGACCGGACATTTATGTAATTAATTTAATTAATAAGCACATCCTTCAGTTGAGGGACCTGCTATATTTGGGGCAGAACAGAAGGTCTAATCAAACAAGTGTAAAATTTCGGCAGATTTATAATGGAAATACATTTGGTTTTATATATAAATGCTTCATCCTACATCGAAGCCCATACCTCGCTACGAAGCGGCCTTCCTCCCCACAATAATGGCACAATCGGATGATTTAATGTCATATATGCATGTATTACATACTTCATATTTCTCTGAGATACAAACTATTTGCTATCATTACATCACAACTGGCAAAAAAGTACCGCACCGCCACGTGAGCGCCACATGCTGCAATTGGGTTGCCATTTCAAGTTTGGCATGCAAGCTGGTTTCTTGGTGGCGCTTTATGCATTACTCATATTAGTCTTCTTTTTGGAGAGCTGTTAGTGATCAAATTGCTTTGTAAAAAAATAGAGAAATATATGTAATCTAGCATATCTTGTTGATTTTCTGGAAATTATATCCCCGAATGCACTCCACTCGTACCTTATCCTATACTTATAAGCAAATGAGGATAACCCGGGAGCTAGCACACATTTGTACACATCTCAAGTACAAAAGGTTTGAGTGATTAAATATGTTGCCAGCCTGACAGGAACCCATGAAACGCGATTCTTAAGTGCTGCAAGTGGTGCCAGGGGGCCCAGACAAAGATTGTACAGGGGTCAAATCTTTAAATTGATCCAATCCTGTTGAAAAGCACACCACGTTATGTGTCTAACCATAAGGATTCAGAAAAGGTATAGTTTGTAATATGTCAGCCTAAAGTTTCAGAGTTTTCGGCTAAAAACAGCAAAGATCAATAATAAGGGTCAATTTCAGTTTTACAGGGGTCAAATTTTAAAGTTGCTCCGATTTGGATAAAATGGTGCAAAGTATTGGTGGAGTTCATAGGATTAAAATAAGGAATAGTCTTAAATGCGTAGTTTCCGATGTAGGGGGGCACAGAAGGTCAACGACCATTGCATTCAATGGGGCTTGATCTTGTTTCCCCTACTTTCTCCCCTACTTTCTTAAGCAAACATTTGATTGACAGGACCATGCACAAAGGTGGCACAAAATCGATTTTGGTGTATCGCACTAAATTGATTATATCTCTGAATTGACAAAAGGAAGATGAAACAAACACTATTGGAAAGCCCGGTCTTTGTTCTTTATTTGCCAAGTAAGAATGACTTATTTTGAAATTTCATATTTAACCATTTTTTTTTCTGATTGTACCACTTTTTAGACAGGCTGTATATTTTCGTATCATTCCACAATTATAGTTCTAGGAAAAGTATAGGTGTATCATTACAAAATAAAAGAACCTTCAAATATTATGTCTAAAACCAACAACAACAACAAAACTCAACCGGCGCAATTCGACGTTGTAAGCTTCTTTTTGTCGTGCTCAGCGCTCGCTTAGACAGTCAAGACATCTTACAATCTACTTCTAGTAAAGAGCACAGCAATGCATATTACTGTTTAAACTTATTACCACTACTAACATCTTGTATTTGACGAAATAACTAGTGAACTTAAACGGGAGAAAGGGTCAGAACATGACAGCAATTTGGAAATATGGCAAAATACTGTATTATTATGTCCCATTTTCCAGGCCTATTACGACTAAATTTAAAAGTCGTCTTCGTTGTCCTATGAATCATGTAACGCTTCTAATGATGACGCTCTATTCCTGCCTATCCAGTGCTCATCCATAAGCCTCATTGATTGATAAATTTAAAAGAGGGCTCTAAAAACAAAACAAAAATTAAAACTCAACTTGCGCAATTAAAAAATGTGGGCTTCTTTTTGCCGTGCTCAGCGCTCCCATCATCGCTTAGACAGTCAGGACATCTTACAATCTACTTCTAGTGAAGACCCACCTCAATGCATATTTTCGTTTAAATTTATTGCCAATCCTAACCTCTTGGATTTGACCGAAAATAATAACCTGCACTGTAAAAATTACAGTTGCACTTAAACGGTAAAAAGGATCAGAACACGGACAGTATTTGGATTAGTTATTTTAAACACTAAAATGTACAGGAAAAAATACCCTACACATCAATTTGACCAGACGTTTAGACCTAACTCCATGATATCACGAGCTCTTTTTATATACCAATGACGTAAAATATAACATTCCAATTTTGTAGCTATAAAAGTTTTTCACTTTTTATATCCATACCCAAACGTCAAATGAAAGTCTTCCAAACAGTTAATTCTGCATCGTCTCTGGGTTTTTTTGCCTGTCCCTAAAAACCACTCATGATGATAATTAGATAATATCCAAAAAACCTCAATTTCGCCAAAATGTCGATTGGTCTGTTTGGAAAACTCGTGACGAGTAGTATCACGCCTATGTATCGAAATTGAATATGTATCATTTTCTACAATACATCTTCAGACACTATCAGTGATTTATCCGAAAGATTCAAGATTCAAGATTCAATTTCTTCAGCATAACATATCGTACGTGACAGAAATGTATAAATACAGTATGTAATATAATAATACGTAAAGTAACAATTGTAAACTGTACTAAGATGAACAGGTGAGGATATGATATGCTAGGAACTAGTAAATGGACAACCAGATAGGGCATACTTTATGCGGCCCTGATTACATATTATACTTAAAATATACTTAATATTACAAAAATGATCAAGCGGAAACAAAAATCACAAAGAATAAAATTAAAAAAAAAAAAAAAAAAAAAAAAAAAAAACCCAACAACAAACAAAAACAAACAAAAATATCTAAGCTAAACAAACACTAACGGGAATACAGGATACGGGAATTTGGACAAAGACGGACAGACTTTTCACATGTCTTGCTGAGGTAAGTAATACTATTGCATAATGATGAAGCAGAGTAGATTAGTAGAAGAGCTAGAGGTGAAGAAAAAGTAAGGAATAGAGATAGAAATGAGATAAAGAGTAAAGTGAGGAGAGAAATAAGGACTTGGGGGAGTAATTTATAAAGAATTGTAATGGTTGATGAAATGTTTTTTCAGTTGAGCTTTCAAATTATTTTGTTTGTAATTGTTGTGATGGATTCTGGAAGATCATTCCAAAGTTTTTGCGCGTGATACTGAATAAAGTGCTTTTTAAGAGGCAGATTTTGGGAGGGGAAGATAAAGTTTTTCGGCTTGTCTGGTGTTGTAGCTGTGGATTTGTCTGTTTGTGGTACCAAGAGTGAAAAAATATTTGAAATTTGCAGGAATAGCTTAAAAGTGAAGAGTAAGCATGTAGAATCTCTTATGTTACCTTTCCTAACTGAAGAATTGCCACGAAAAATGAAGGAAAACGGACAGTTTGCAAGACTACGAACTCCATTCAATTACGCGTAGTAGTAAGTGTCCGAACGGACACTTATGACTAAAACATCCGATTTTGTCCTTGTTAGGTTGTTTTTGGTCGTATCATTTGCAGGGTATGTTAGGATACCTATACTTGTTACAGACATGCAAAAATCAGATTTTTGATGATATTTTCGATTTTCTGATTTAGCAATCACTGATAGTGCCTCGCAAAGTAGAATTAAAATTATTACTGATATAAGGATTTGCAGTAATCTCTATTAAAACATAATTTACCGTAATTGACTTGCCATTAAATTGGACAGAAAAGCCTGTATATCAACGGCTCTAGTGAAATATGGGTTTTGTGTATCAAGCACTCGATAATGAACATAAACTCATTATCTGTTTTGTGTTTCAAGCACTCGATAATGAACATAAACTCATTATCTGTTTTGTGTTTCAAGCACTCGATAATGAACACAAATATCGCCATTGGACAAATTGTTTCGTAAAATTGCTCTTATCAATCCTTAATCCAACATTTGTATTCGAAATAACTGAAAGATATTAGTACTTATAAAAATAGCAAATACATACACGATGTGCTTGTACTGCGTGTAGTCTATCTGTAATCTGCTTGTTGGTCTCGTAGTTTTGAAGTCGCACAAACTTCGATACATGGTTATTAGTGGCTTCACGCTTGTTATCATCATTGTGGCCATCTATCGTGGAGTCACGTTTCGAGCTCTGGTCATGACCATCGACGTCCGTTCCGTTCATCCCGACGTCCGTATCTTCCCAGTCTCTCGTTCCAAACTGTGTATTACTTTCTTCGTAGAGATCAATAGTTAGCACTAATGAAATTAAGTTAAGTGAGTTCTTTATATGCACCAAACTTCACTCACGTTTCAGCTGTACAATGCCTCGTTGAATCACGTGATCCTATGAATATTCAGTCGACCATGATCAAAACGTTAAAGTTAACTTGCAAAATTGTTTAGGTTTTAAGCCGTAACATATTCTCAGCGCCAGTTTACAATTGACCGCATACAAAGATACTAACTGAAACGAAGACTTCCCATGATATTGAGCCTATGGCAGCATTTCAAAACAGAACAATCAATCAGATTTATTTTCATCTCAATCATCAAATATAATAAGCATGTACAGTATAATTTTGCATAAGAAACAAAAATGGTGATTGAGATTAGGACACTGCTAAACCCATAGCGTGGGTTGCAGTGCCCTTGAAGCAATATGTTACAGAATTAAAAGTACAAAATTGAGTGGACATACAACCATTTTCCAGGAACTTTACTTAATATGTAATACAAAGTACGGTAAATAAATTGCATTAAAATTAATAATTTAATAATAATAGCTGTGTATTATTAAAAACATTATTAAAAATGGTCCTGAGCCCTAAACCCACAAAATATAAAAGACGTGCATACACATACGCGCGCGCGCGAGAGAGAGAGAGAGAGCGCATGCACGCACGCCTACCGACAAATGACAAGACAGGACGGACAAGGCAAACGAGAGAAAACGACTGTATAACTTCTAAGTTGGATGCAAGAAATAAAAGTAACAAAGTTATAGTGAATCTCATAGCGTTTAAAAAGGTGACGCACCCCTGGGAAGTACATAATTTGTCCTAAATAAACTCTCTAAAATTATAAAAATCAGTTCTACGCGTGTTCTCACGTCCAGTATGTGCACATTTTCTTGAAAATGAATTAAATGTCATCTCTTTTTCCCCTGAATATCAGTGACCAACGGATGTACATCAGGTTTCCATTGACTCCAGCAAATAACGGCGCTATTGATAAGTAAATCCGTCCGTTATGCATAGGACAATGGACTTCAGATTCTCTGGAAATGCAGAGCCATTGTTATTGTCTTGACGATGATGTTATCACCAACCGATTTCGATTGAGCTGTGCCTCGCTCACAAATAAAATAAACCTCGAGCTTTTTCTGTGAGTCCAATAACTTTGACCATGTTGACCGTATCATTTATTCAAAAAGGAAACGAAGATAAAAAAAATCATGAGAGAATTGTTGCTTGGCAAGCTGTGATCAAACACCTTGGTGCAGAACCAATTAAGACTCATAACTTAATCATGTTTATGTAGGACATATTTTCCATTCCATTTAAACGTTTGTTCGGCACCGGTTACTTGCATTTCACATAGGTGAATGATTTTCGACTTCTGCTAATAATGCAGTAAATTGAATAGAAATGGGTTTACGCGGCAAGTTACGG
>JAMKCH010084931.1:0-96837 GCA_023653785.1 Ophioderma brevispina | reverse complement strand
ATACTGCACCTCACATACTCTGCAAGAAATAAGATAAATAACATTAGAAGTACTACAGGTGATGTTGCCTCTGGTCTTGTAGTTGGTACCAGTGGCATGACTTGTGAATGAGTCGGTGTCCGGTATGTGATCCTTACAGACGATACATCTCGAACCTGTGCACTTGAAAGTACCCTGCTGTATAGGATAAGTAGTATGAGTTAGTGGGGTACTGAAGCTCTCACATCATGTCACGTACGTTGCGGGGACGTCTGTAGGCCAAATGAAAGTGTCAGAAACAGCACGTCGATGGCTATCTGAAGTTTGGAGAATGTGATGGGTTTCTCTTCAAGAGCTGTAGTCCTGGGTAGTAAGTTGGCTCTCAGGATGGCTTATTGAACTCTCCTGGAGCTGTGTCGTCTGGACACTAGGTGTTTCTTCAAATTCTGTGAATGGTATAGAAATCTAGAATAATTAGAACATATGCGCCGAAGGCGTACAGTTGACTGTAAGCAATGCCAGTCTTATAGTGGCGAGGTTGCAACCCGCGGGATACTCAGTGGAAAAGGGTAGGTACATATGTGCCGCCGATATGGGTCACATTTTCACGCCTTACTATAACAATGGGTCGTTTTTCACACCAGGCTACTATAAAGATGGGTCACTTTTTGAGGTCATTTCTACTATATAAATGGGTCCATTTTTCAATTTTTGGTCGCATTTTACTATAAAAATGGGTCGATTTTTCCGATTTTCGCTCAAATAACAACGAAAATGGTTGATTAGAGATTTTTAGAAAGAGTTACTATGGAAATGGGCCGATTTTGCTAAGATTACTATGAAATGGTGCGAAATTTCAAAGCCAACTATATAAATGGGTCGAAATTTTGGAACCAACTATATAAATGGGTCATATTTTTGTACAATTTGGTCACTATAAACATGGGTTGATTTTTTTACCCGGTGGACGCACACCCGTACCCAATTTTGGGTCAAGTATCTCCCCGGGGGGTTGCAACCGGAGGAATGGCGATACTGATGAGTGTCAGTGGTCTTAGTATCGGTGGAGAGTGTTCCTTCGGCTTTCTTGATGGTGACATCCAGGAAATGTGCCTGTTGTTGAGAATATTCAGAAGTGAATTTAATAGTTCTGTGGAAGGATTGATATGGTTAGTAAATGTGATGAGGCTTCACTGATCCAGATGAAAAATACATCATTCGATGTACCTCCACCAAACCCAAGGATGACACGGTGATGCAGCACGCATCTGCTCTTCAAGGCTGGACATGAAAAGGCAAGCCAACTAGGGCGCCATCCTCGAGCCCATCGCCGTCCCATGTACCTGCAAGTAACTATAATTGTGCGGTTCTCGGATTTCGAGAGTTGTGGCGGGGGTATCAAGGTTAGGGTTGTTAGATTCCGTACGGAACCTTATTAGTAGACGTTTTCACCTACCTAGGGCCTCTCTCTAACTATCCCAGGCAGTAGCATAAGGGGCAGGGGGCAGGTTGCCACCCCATAGAGCTTTGACCGCATAATTCAGTTCTTGAGGTCTCCTTTTGGGAAAATATTAATGCCTCTTAAGCTAAATTTGAGCCGAATTTTAGTTCCAAAGCTTGCTAATTTCCTCCCAATCTAGTTTCTAAGGCCCTAATTTAAAGGACAAAATCAGTTCCCAAGCCCCTAAGTTCGAAAGTCGGGCCACACATCCCTACCCAGACTATGTTGAGTGCCCCTCCCCCGGGTCTCATCCTCTCACTCTCATTCTCTCTGATATATTCTTTCTATTTTAAAATTCCTTATACAGCTCCACATTTCAATGTACATGGCCATCTAAATACCTAAAAATATAAACTCTATTGATGGCATGTCATGTTGAAGATATCAAATTGGGCTGTTTTTTTCTCATTTGCAACATTTTTCGGATTATAACTAACTCTGTCCACAACAAAAGCAAAATTATTTAAATTTTATCTATTAGTTACCAAAAAGTAAACAATATAAAGATAGGACAATAAACAGTAGGCCGATATATAGCAGGGAAGCTCCTTGGAGCACTTTAAGTGGCCATAAACTTAACAATAAACAGTGATAAAAGGATAATGATGCATGGACTCACTATATCCTCACAATAGCATATAGGACCTGGCCTACTGTCTTATTTGGGATAATTTTGACACAATGTTTATGGGATATTTGGACATAATAGCCAGTGAGGACAAAATAGGTGATAAGCTATGAGATTAGATTATTTAATCGATTTCACCATAATCCAATAACACATAGAGAGGATTTTAAGACCGCATGTACAGTTCGTGATGGTATACAGAACACTATTTTACCGCATTATTAAGGTTAATTTGACACAATTTCTTCTGGGAATATTGGATTTGGTTTCCTTGCTTCTTCCACATTAGTCTAGATTCAGGTCCTTCAATGCAAGTGGAGACCAGCTCGCAAAAAGTAACATTCGGTCCGAATACAAACAACAACTACTTATATCCTTTCTCAGTAACACAATCTACATGTTCTCTGTTATAAGTCATCCCCAGATGCCTTCAGATTTCCAATTTTTTACATTTTATTCACCACCACCACCTCTCTCCCTCTCTCCAAGCACACTCATTATACATTTCCTCAATATGATACCACCTCCCATTTAGAACATGGAATTTCCACAATGATAGGTTTGCAGATGTACTGTTCATTTTTTTTAAATACTTGCCTCAAATTCATCTTCAGAAATCCACATTTTTTTTCCTTCCACCAAATACCGCAAGCAAAGAAAAAGTCTTTGGCCCTCGACAGACTTCAACACATAATATATTCAATTTACAAGCCCCAATACTGCGCCCATCCACCAAAACCGTTGACAAAGTCAATTAACCACTCACAATGCAAAGGCAATACCTACCCCCATTTCATGCACACTCTGTCTTCTGCCCCCACATTTTAGACCCTCAAATGTAGACCAATTTTAATATACCACTCGCGGCCTGAACTTATCATTCAAAGGAAATGAATTATTCTGGTTAATACATGGTTCATCATATGCCAGATCATCATGGGCCGCTCTGGCCAAAGCTCACTGCGATCTCCTCGGGGGAAATGCTGTGTCGAGAGAGGTGAAAGCCCATGAAGCATGCTGGAAACCTGGTCCTTGATAGCTTCAAGTTTCCTGAGAAAGTCGGAGGTCATGAATGTAGGAAGTAGCCTTGGAACATAAGAGGTTAGTGAATGGTCAACAAGAGGGAGATGTGTTTCTATCGTGATCTCTGGGAGGGTGTAGAACCTGCAGCTTTTACAATCTTTGGAACGGGAATGATGAGCTTTATCAGATAGTTGCCCACGGGTGTGCATATTATCTAAGGTGGTGCTGTATCTGTTTAGAGAAACTCTGTGTGGGACAAATCTAGAGGTATATTTATCAAGTTGTTGAGAATGTCGCATGCTTCGTTGATGTACTTCTGGTTTGCCGAGGATGTCTCTGTGTGACCTAAGAGAGCACGAGGCTTGACGCCATCCAGGAGGTTATCATTGACCCCTGCAGCACAGTGGCCCAGGGGTGTCAATATTCAAATCGACCCCTTCAAATGTCCATGTTATGTTTTCATCACCATGTTAACTCCAGACATTAGTAAATCGTAAATTGTTTTGACTCTAATGGACCCGGGGTACCCCAAACCCATAACTGAAAGTCCAACGAAACCAAAGTAAAATTTTATTCAGTACTTTTTTCAAAAAAAAGGCGTAAAAATTGACAGATTTCAGTTGTTGTTAGCAATCACAGCCTTAGTAGATGACTCTGGAAACTCTCTTGTCTTTTTATATACGTAGAATGTCCTTTTTAATCCATACAACATGTCTCTGAACTATTTCAGTATCCTTTTCTGGGAATTGGAAGGCATATATATCAAGATCTAATTGATCACTATTCGCACTTCGGTTATAAAAAGTGACTAGTACTTTTTTTGCCTAAATTGCCCACCTTCTAACCACTACTAAAGTTCATCTCCTATATGTAATGTGAATGATACAACAACATTTTGCTGCCACCACCGCTCCCAGGGATCTAGAGGTCGTTTCTAACGCCCCTCATGAAAAAAATCTGCTTGTGGCGCTGTGGTGGCTGCACATATGGGCCTATGCCAGTGTTGCCCATAAGGCTTATTATAATTAATATCATTATTTTATATATTTTCAAATACATGCTGCATAAGGCTTATTGTCATTATATTATTTTTTTTTCAAATACAGGGTCTTAATAACAGTTCTCCACAAAGGTCTGTTTTGGAATCAATTTTTTTTTGGTTTCAATCGTGATAGCATTTGCCAATCCGGAAATATTCACCATTTTCCGCAAGATAGAAAATCCGTTGGTGTCCCGTTTTGTTATGCATTCATTGGAGGTGGTAATGAGGAAGGAGAGAATGTAAACAGGTTGAACAGAACTTCAGTCTCTCATTCTTCTGAGACTATATGGACTATTCATTGTTTTCAAGGCACAAAAGACTTTTTAATTCTTCCTTCCAGTATCAGATGTCGAGTGGTTAAATTACCCAATTTTATAGACGTTTACACATAACAATATGAATATTTGGTTGCAATTACATTCGTTGCGTGCAGTGATCCGCACCGATATGTTCAATTTATATCAATCCAAACTATGGAAAGATTTGACTATTATTTTATGACTTAATAGCATTATCTAGAGATATTTTGAATAATTTGATATTAAAGTATCAAACTATTTTATCAAGAGAAATGTTTATTTATAAACTGTTAATGATTTTAATTGCGAGTCGTGGTCCTTTACCATCTGCAAGTAGTGCCCGATAGAATATCATTTTTCGGTTCTTGTCTTAAAACGGCTTCATTTCAACCATTTTACACCCGATATGAAAGCTGTTTTCGGGTTTTTAAAGCTAATGAACTGCTTATAAATATGTATTTAAACATATTTTACATATTAAATTAAGGGTCTCAAAATAGGGCGCTTTGTGGTTGGTTATTTTTGGGCACCCTGTAGAGATCAACGGTTAATATGACAGCATAATAGCAGCCAAATTAGCTTCAGCATACAAAAAAACCCTAGTAACCAAATTTTATTACCAAACTCTCAACTGCTTGCCCCGATATCGAAGGTTTTTTTTGGGACACCTGTATGGATAAAACGGTTAATCTTACAGCATAATAGCAGCCAGATTATGATTCAGCATCACAAAAAACCCCATAGTACCACATTTTTGGCCAAACTCTCAACGGTAGCGATGTTATTAATTTTTAACAATCTTAGAAACTGGCTCACTGTGGCCCTGGAAAGAATTTTGAGAATTAGGAGCCTATAACACCCGACACATTATGTTTCCTAATGAAGACCTGTTCTAGGAGGTCTTAAGCGGTGAATCACCAGAAAAAAACCCGTATCGTATAATGCGATGGTCTAATTCGATCTGAACTGGTTCTACTTTGTTTACTTCTAGGTAGGATGGGTGGCAGAATTGAGGCCCCTGGTTATGTTTCAGCATTAGTTTAGGTGTTCCTCTATATGTGATTCAGTTCCCTCTTAGATAAAGTGCAATCAATTTCGTTTAGTATACGTTCCCACGGTCATAGTACGTCTGCCCCGCAGTTTGTTCACCCTCAAGTTTTTTGACCCTCCGTGGCAGGCTCGTGGAGACTTTCTCGAGAATAAGCACAGGGTCAGAAAGAATGTTACATCTGGAGTCGAAAGTTTGAGTGATTTGATATGTAGACAGCCTGAGAGGGGACCCTGAAAACCTGATTCTTAAGTGCGCAAATGGTGCCTTAATGGTTCCGAGACAAGAATCACAGGGTCACATTTTTAATTGATCAATCATGTTGAAAACTAACCAGGTTATTTGTCTAACCATAATGATTCCAAAAAGGTATAGTTTTTGTACTACCTGGTAACCTAACGTTTTGGAGTTGTCGGCTTAAAAGAAAAAATTCATAAACTAGTCATTGTCAGTTGTACACAGGTGGGGGCAATTTAAAGTAAATACAACGTGGTAGGCCCGCGGACTACAGGCTACCAGGGAATATTTTGCACCATTTCAGAAATATAGAACAGTCATATTTTTGTTACATATAACATACAAAAAATATTCTGACATTTTATAATTGATTATCAATTTGATAAAAAACAAATTTCCAGGCTCAATCCAGTCCATGATAGCGGTGCTCTCCCACATTGATACAGTGCATGCTTCTTCAACAACTATAACCAAGTAGGCTGAAACCCAAAATTCTACCCATTTGAGGCAAAAACTCAACTGAATTGTCCAGCGGTGAAAGGTAAACAACGCAAATATCACAGCAGAAGGCTGATCGATGCAGTGATCAAGGTCGGGTCGCTGATCGGGTCAGATCCAAGACCGGCTGACGCATGAACGATGCAACGATACCAATGAAGAAGGAAAAAAGTCCCAAAAAAACGCCTTTCCCTCCTATGAAATTTGGGTACTTGTCCTAAGTATTTTATGACATGTGAGATAGTATATCCAACGATCAAATGACAGAAATAGTTTATGAGTTATAAAATATACAGGGTGAGTCAAAAAGATTACCAATCGATTTCAGAAAAATATTAAAAATGTTTAACAAGTTTAGAAAAGTGACTTTTTTACATGCAACAATAGCTTATTATATCCACTGTCATGGTAAAAAAAATCAAACAGTTTTACTTTCGCATAGTGTAGATATGGTAACTTAACGGAAAGCAACCAAAAACATATTGACCACGGATTTACAATTCTTCACGTCCACAACTGCAAAGCCATTGAGTTATGTCATCTAAAGCATCTAAATGCTTAATAACCTTTTGTTTTCTGAAGTAACCATAGCCTATCCGTATCAACTGTTGTTGATAAAATTCATTAACAAACAGTCAATAACAGTAGAGTATCAGGCAGGGGGAAGGGGCTGCATGTCCCCTCCACCGTGGTCTGGCCAGGGAGTAAGCTTAAGCTACGGTTTAGCAAAGTGGGAAAAGGACAAGCAGAAAAGGACTAAAGAACGACGAGGAAAGGGAAAGGAAAGGATTGAGATGACAAAGGGAAAAGGGAAGATGGTGGTTGAATGTGTGTAATGTTCACATATTGATTCCCCAGTCGCCCCCATCAGATTATGAAGGCGTCGGTGAACACGTGGGGGTCAACCGTGTATTTCCTGGATTGGCCTTATATTTGTATTTAATTTCCGCTAAAAGATATGAGAACAATTTCGAACATTCATTGAAATAATGCTTCAAAGTTTGGGTTAAGATTATATAAATTTGTTATTGTTTCATACTTTAATGAAATAGTTTGACCATTTTTCTTGATATTTGAAAGTTTGTCACAAAGGTATCAAGCCAAGCAAAGAATGCCATGAATGTACTTGTTTAGACTCATCCAAAGTCCTCTTTGGCCATAGTCCCCCACAGTGTTTCCGTGGACAGAGTGGAAAATGGGTACCTATCTTTGAGTTAACATAATCTCTCAATGCAAAGTTCAAATCAAAATTCAAATTTCTCTAGTAGGGTACATAATCTTATTGTATATGTGATACCAATATCCTTCGTAATTTTTCACTGCGGTAGTGAAAAATTGCAACAAAACGAGTGTAACACGTTTGACTCACCCTCACCCTGTAATATAATATCACCATAGGTAGCTTACAATATTGATTATCTGAATGGTGATAGACAATGAAAATAAACCCCGAGGACTTTTAAAGGGGAAATGACCCGATTAAGTCTACTGAAATTGTTCATACTTGATAGAGTGTCCTTCACCCCAAAACCCCCATCGGTAAAGTTTTCCGCCGATATTTCAGCAAACCCGTTTTGAGTTAGAGCTAAAAACGGATAAAAACGCGACCAAAATGGGGCGGGGGCTATCTTCGCATCTTCGTCTTAACTCCAACCAAACATCCTTTAACCCTTAACATAAATTTCCCAGGGTAATGGAAAAAATAGTATCTTTCTTCTGCACCAATGTTATCACTTCCGTAAATCTGTGGTCCCTAGGGCGGAGGCTATTAGCGATCGGACCAGGACCTTTAAGAATGTTTGATCCCGACATATAAGAATTTTTTTTTAAAATGATTTGTTGTAATGTGAACACACATAAATTACTAGAATACTTATGAGGCAGGACAGATACGATGAGAACAAACAACCCAGAACGTTATGTAGAGCAAGGATAGACTAAAGGGTAATCATGGCCATTCTCCATAGAGATATATGTAAAACTAAATTTTTAGAAAACCACAAAAACAAACAATTATTAATTATCCGCAGTGCAGTTTCACTCCTGAATTCACACATTATGGTAAGCTAGTCACTTGATTTACAATTAAGCTCATCTACCAAGGACGCAGTTCAGGGGGTTGTACTTGTTCATACACTGAAATTGACTGACCTGTGGATTTGGGTATGAGATCATATATCATACCCAAAAAAAACCATCGGTGTTTTTTCAAATCGATTGGTGAAGGACAAAGTTACTGAAATGTGCAAGGGAATGAGATGAGTTCTTGGTTAAACAACGTGTCGCTATTGATATTTTGGTTTATTGGGTTTTGTCGTTATGAGGCTTTAAAGGGGGCATGGCCCGATTTAATGTACGAATTTTCATAGTGACAGGAATGGCCTTCACACCAACACCCCATCTGTAAAGTTCACACGATATTTCAATCGTTTTCATGTGAGAGCTAAAAAAGTGATGTGTAAGCACCATAGAGACTGTGTAAAATGAATAGTGGTCGACCAAAATAGGGCACATTTCGCTTATAATCTTCCAAACAAAACATCCTTTAGCATAAGAGTTCACAGGATAAATGAGAAAATAGCAGCTGTCTTCTGATGCCCAAATGTGACACAGCTTCGGTAAATCTGGGTTCTTGGGAGGCAGGCTATTAGCGATCGGGCCATGGACATTTAAGTAAACAAATTATGTTCGCTGTGCATATCTTATACGTGTACCAACTATACTCAAGTCGCGGATATAGGAGATGGGGAAAAGTTTTTGGTCATATCCACTGGGTTGGAAAATAGGGAAGAAGCATTTCAATCTATTCAAGAAATCGCTTTAACAATAGAAAGTGACTTTAAAGGAAACGGCCAAGTGCAAAACTAAATTTTGTCTGTACGTTTACTGTACAATCGATTTATAAATCATTTCCATCACGGTGTTTAGGAATGAAATTTCTCACATCTTCACTGCATCCTCGTGGAGCCATATAAAGATTGTAGGCCTACTGAGCACTATACACGTATGTTTATACTGTATGACCCAATTCACCCAGAAGCAACCTGTTATAACTGGGACTCTTTCAGAGGTACCTGTTATAAATTTCTCAATGTTACACGTATTACGTTGCCTATACAGCAGGTACACGGTATTAGGAACCCTGGACTTAGTACACACCTTACGTGTCGTCTTGACACACAGCGCGGCCCATTGGTGAACTTGGCAAACTTGGCAAATATTCATCTGCCCTAGCGGAGTTTATTCAACAACATTATTATCGGCTGAGAGTACGGCGGTCCGGTTAAGTACGTTATCTGTTTATGAAATTGAAGCTAAATGAAACCAGGCGTTTGAAAAGTTTCAAGCTGAAAAATACCGAAGGCGTGGGAAAAGGGGATCGGCCCGTAGCGATTGCGTCTTCAACTTTTCACGGTTGTTTTTTTTTGGGGGGGCAGGGGGGGGGGAAGGCACCGAAGTACCCGACACAAGCGTTCAATTTTCGCGCTAGGTTCTATAGGTTCAGACCCAATACGATACATAGGGCCTATTGAAACCCCAAACATAGTAAAGGACCTCTGATGCAAAAATCTCCATAGAACCCCTTCAGATTCCGGAGATATTTGAGATTTAGTTTCATTTATTTGCATTCGCTATGACGGACTGAAACGTTATTCTCGCGCAGTACTATTTAGATAATTATCTTTTGCAGTCTGTGACACAGACTACTTACTTTCGCACGCCGATGCTGAGGGTGGGAAAACTGCTTGTCAGCTACGTGATTTGGATTTTGGTAATTGACGGTACACTGGAGATTGCGCAAAATACTTGGCTATCGTAACGATTTACGCACCAAAATAGTCCTAACTAAATGCTAGTAGGTGACCAGTTTATAATATAGGTTTTATTTTTGAAAAAAGACGAAAAAACGTGAAAAATACGATCCATACAAGCATTTCTTACCTTGTCAGCTGGCCTCAATTCTCGATTGCTGCCTATCAAGTCATGCCACAAGCCAGGATTACAAAAACAAGTGAGCTAATGTTTTTTTGTCAGGAACCATTTCTAACATCAGATCGACACTGATTCGTTGATTTCGAGATATCCAAGGTACGCGAAACGTTTTGTCATTCCGTGTTTCAAGCTAATCGCAGAGCCTACAGCGCTTGACTGCTAGGGAGTCAAAAGACATAGTGCCTGTTAAGAATAGCCGGCCAATAGCGATGCGGAAAACGGAATAGGTGGCGATGTGTGACAGCAGTACAGAGTATGGAGGAGTAAATGGTGTGAGTAATGTTTCTCTTACTCGAAAATAATATTGACATTTACATTTATTTACAACAAGGCCATGTGGAATCGAACCTGTGATACCTGAATTAAAAACTCGATGCTCTTATACACTACACTAGCGAAGGATGATTGGTGGGTGGTGTGATTGATTTTAATCCTACATGAGCTTTACGGAATAAAAAGCGATCCATGTATTTATTTATTTACGTTAATTTATCAGGAAATTCCTTCAATACAAAAAGTATTGGTCTCCCAGAAAGACCCCTGATAACAACTACATACAATATACAGAAAAATAAGTTATGATACATAATCTTCAAACCACATATACATGTATATGTGTATGTAAGATTATGTAATACCATACAAATACCACTGTAGCACTTTGAAGATGTAGCAGGTAACACACACGCATACACACACCACTAGTGACATACACAAACATATATACACATGCACACAAAAACAGTGCATGCATGTACACCTATAACACCCACACATGCATCTCAATCACAGAAACAAATTTCTATTACACGTAACAAATAAAATATAAAACAGGATATATGTGGTTAGGGCACTAAAGTAAACAAAACTCATGGAATCTAATCTATCGGTGCCCTTTGGTAGATTATTCCAGAGGACAGCTGCTCGTACTGGATGTTCTTTTAGAGCTTTGTTATCATGATGGAAGGATCAAAATGTTCTGAGCCTGACTACGAGTGACTTTAGAATGTGTTGCCATGGTAAAAGTAAAACAAGAGGAGATTATAATCTAGGAGCCAAAATGCTAAGGCATTTAAAAGTTCAAATTAAGATCTGATAATGCCATTTGGCCTAGATTAGTCCACCCAAGGTCTTTCATCATTTTGTCCCCCGAGGTTCGAATGTTGCAGACAAAAGGACACGGGCAAGTGTGTTTTGCAAAATCTGGAATCATTAGTGCCCATTATTAAATTGGGACAACACAGAATGCAGTAGTCAAAATGAGGGAAAGTACCAAGGTTTTGGCAAGCATATTGACTGTAGTATGAGGAAGATAATACTATTCTCCTGATTACACCAATTCTCTTGGAAACATTTGAACAAACATAATCGGCACGATTGCTCCACCATAAAATACGGATCAAAAATAACACCCAAAAATACTTGTATGAATGACTCTTTCAATAGAAATTTCTACATTACGGAAATATTTTTATAAATTTAGTTGTCTGTTGATTGCAAACAACCATAATTTTTTTGTTCTGTCAAGGTAAGTTCTATTTGACTGAACCATGGACCCCCCCCCCCCACATTTTGTCAATTAGTGTTAAGATCATTTTGTAGGGTAATTGGATCAGATGAACTGATAAAAGGGTAGTGTCATCTGCAGACATAACACATTGCATGAAACTGATCAGGTAAAAGAAATTCACAAAAAATTAGAAATTACAAACGAGGCCAAGAATTGATCCTTGAGGTATCCCAATATCAATAATCTTAAAGTCTGAAAGTAAAACCCCAGAATAATATTACAACTTGCTGATGCACCTTTAGATAAGAATTTAACCAATTAATGCATTACCATGTATACCTACTTTTTTAATTTACTAAGAAGAGATTATGATATTACGGTATCAAAAAGACCTTCTTTAGGATCTAAGAAGATAGATCCCGTTACTTTCCTATCATTTCTGTTATTAAGGATGTGATCAGTTACATTTAAAAGATTAGTATCAATTATTAAAAATTAAAAAAAGAAAAAACCTAAAAAATTAAAAATGTTATTATGAGTAAGATAATGGTAAAGAGATCATGTACAGCATGCTCAAGAATTTTTGATAAAATATGAGAACAGAAATGGGTCTATAGTTGTTAACCCTTTTGTCACCCTCTTTGAAGATAGGTGTAACCTTAGCTTTTTCCAAATCCGATGGGGAAATCTGAAGTGATCAAAGAAAGGTTACAAAACTCATATTGCAAGGGGTAACAATGATTGGTGCTGACAACATGGGGAGTTTAATACAAAAATTATCAATACCTGCTTTATATTAGAAAAGTACAGATCTGATCAAATACAAAACACAGGAGTTATGCATAATCAAAATTGAAATTAGTTGTAAATCTCCAGGGTTAGAAGTGAAAAATTATCACAACGATTATTATTATTATTATTATAGTATTATTAAATTTTATTGCCCAAAGTTGTACCTACAGAAGTGAAATACTTTTGTGATATGAAACATACTATATATAATAACACACACAGTGGACGGTGTTATACTGGTAGAAAGTCACAAGCAGTAATCAGTTTTACTGGTGCCTTAAGCAATATGGCACATTTATGGAAAGAGCGCCCTCAATTTTCAAAATTTTGAGATTCTTAAACGGGTGCATTGGTAACGGGTCAGTAAACTATATAACCAGAGAGCTAACAGACATTTGTAACACATCTCAAGTACAAAAGGTTGAGTGCTGACAGGAACCCGGAAACGTGATTAGTAAGTGCCGAAAATGGTGACTTAAGGAGAGGGGGTCAAGACAAAGGTTGTACAGGGGTCAAATGTTTAAAGTGATCCAATCATGTTGAAACGTATACCATGTTATGTGTCTAACCACAAGGATTCAGGAAAGGATAGTTTGTACTACCTAACAACGTAAGTGTAAGAGTCATGGCTAGAAACAGAAAATCAATAAAAAGGGGCAATTGCAGTTGTACAGGGGTCAAATTTTAAAGTTGCTCGATTTTGATAAGAAATGGTTCAAATATTGATGGAGTCATAGGATTCAAATAGGGAATAGTTTTGACGGTCTAAAATACTGTTACCGATGTAGGGGGCACAGAAGTCAACGCCTTGCATTCAATGGGGCTTGACATGTTCCCTACTTTCTTAAGCAAGCTGTTGAGACACTCAAAATACTTCCTTTATTTGATCCTATGAGCTCCACAAATAATTTGCACTATTTTTCATCCAAATGGAGCAACTAAAATTTGACCCCCTGTAAAACTGAAATTTGCCCTTTTATTGATTTTTGTGTTTTTAGTTTTATAACTTTAAACCTACATCTGAGATAGTACAAACTATACCGTTGATGAATCCTGGTGGTTAGACAAAGAACATGGTATACTTTTCAGCACGATGGATCAATTTGGAAATTTGACCCTGTACAACTGGTCTTGGACCCCCTCTCTTAGCACCATTTGTGGCACTAAGAATTAGGTTTCAGGGGTCCCTGTCAGTCTTCACATATTAATCAACTCAAACCTTTTGCATACTTGAGATGTGTTACAAAGTCCTGCTAGATCCGGGGCTAATACCTGTGAATGGTTAAGCTCGAAAATGTCATTGTGTCACAAACGAAGGCATTTTGAATTAGAATAATTAATATGGGATCCCGATAATAATTCAACGGCTGCTGGAAAACGGTTTCCAAGGTGAAATAGCCGGGAAATAGCGCCTGTACAATCTACGCTCGATCCCTTGTTGTTTTATTGGTTAAAGGGCAAGTCAGTTAGAGGTTATTTTCTTGAGGTGGCACTAGTTCACTCATGACGGAATAACGTAGACATGTCCCGATCCACCCGTTAAGTCAAATTTTATCCCAATTTTAATACAAATCGCTTATTTATGATAAATACGCATTTTTCGCATCTTGTTTGAAGGTATAGTAGTAGAAATTACCAAACATAAACTCTGCAAAAATCAAATTTTGAAACTTAGGGGCGCACTTCAAAAATTGTGTAATATTGCTTAAAATGTACATTGAATAAGTAATTCGTCGAATTCTTTAGACTAAAAAAGTTTATTTAGGGACGTTTAACTTCAAAGTTTTTATGTGTTAGGCCCAAGGTTTTCTTTCAAAATAGTTTATCAAACATGATTCAACTATTAAGAAACTACGTGGACCATCTATGATGAATATTTTCATTTAAACGCTATTGATTAGTCTTATTAGTTAGGTAACTTATGAAAGTAATAATGAGCCCCATATCACCTGGTGGAGCTCGTGGACAGCGCAAAAACATTGTTACTATAATTATTCAGAATTAAATCCGACCCTGTCATTATACAGATTAGTATTTCACATTTAAAAGTGCCATTACTTGTACCAGTGACACTCTATGTTTGGACCAATCGCATATATGACCCCTTATGTCTGTCCCTCAGGCGAAATAACATCATCGTCGTGAGTGAAATGATTTTTAAATCTTTGCTTTTGTTTTTCATCCATGTTTGGTTTTACAGTTTAACTTGAAATAGAGAAGTAAATGGCGTAAGAAAAGTTCTAATATAACAATGCACATTTCATCAGAATACGGATACTCCCAAAGTATTAAAAACGGAATTCTTGAAATGTTTATGAACCAATCGTTTAACCCCATTTTGTGTTTTGTATTGGAATGAATTATTGAACAAAGCACGAGACAGAGTGTATTGTTAGTTCATTCCGTAAGATTTGGTATCCGGGATTCGTCTTGTATACGTTCATGGTTTTTCCTTGGCATGTCAAATAAACTGGATCTGTGGAGCCAGTGTCCTGTGTTTACGGTTTACCATTGCATTTGATTAGTCGTGCTGATGTTAGTGTGTTGCCTTAAACCTTCCGTCGCCTTATTTTAGTTTTATCTGCATTTGGTATTGTGGTGAGGCTACTATATCAGTACGAAGAGCCTATTGGAATTGGGGATTAAGATCTAATGTATGGTGAGTTTTTCTTTTAAAAAAAATAATTTTCATTGAAGACTGGCTTTACTTGAGTTGATGTGTTATCCGGTTTTGTCCCCAAAATTAATTCAGGTAAGGTTTGTTATTTTCTAATCCTCCGTTTACATTTCTCGCTACATGTAAAGCCAAGAAAAAAAACCGTTTTCTACAGAAGACCGGCGCTGTTGTTAAAATTGGTCTATTAGAGCATTATTTTTAGGTTTTTGCCCACTTGAAACTTTTTTTCATAAAAATATAAAATTCGGTCAAATTTTTTAAATGAAAAAAAGGGAGTCAAAAATGCAATACAAAAAATTTCGCATTAGGCATTTTCTAAAAAAAATTTTTTGCCTAATAAGTAGGTTGATTGTTACGCAATTGTTCTGTCAATTTTTATTTGGTAGCAATGTTTCTGGTTCCATTAATTACATAGTTGACTGTTAGTTATTGAGGTGAATGTGAAAAGAGGGTTATTGGAACAAGGGAACAAGTTTTCAGACGGTTGAGTCGACGCTCATGGTTAAGTTTTAAATCCGCGGCCCCGTTCCCTCGACTTGATTACAAAAATTGGTTTTAAACGTTGACCTAAAGTTACCGTAGTATGTGCCTAATCTTAACGCTAACAACCCGGGTAACAACCAAAATACCACTAAAATACGCGCTGTGCTACCATCATGGTATTTTGTGGTATTTCGGGGTGTTCGGAAGCACACCTCCCCTAATTATTAAACACCCGTATGTTTGCCTGAAAACCAATCAGTGACTCTGAAATCTCCGTTTTATTTGGTTGTATTTGGGGGTAGTCATTTAAATTTAATTTTGGTGGTGTTTAGGTTTTAGGGGGTTCGTATGATATTACGTGTAGGGGTAGCGACTATTTTTTTTTTGACTCGCACAGATATTCATGAGGAGATGAGGGCGCCTTCAATTTCAAAGAATAGTGTTTTTTGATATAATAATACATGGACTTAAAGTAATCACTATCTGAAATTATGTGAGATGCATGTCAAATAGAAAATCATGACTTTATATAATAAAATTCAGATCAGGATTTTTTATTTTACGCAGTATCGTGGTAGTGGTTATATGCTTAGGATAAGCGAAAACAACAAATTGATTCATCTCAACTGTGAAATGTATTAACTCTAGAGTCGCATTTAAGCGCAGATTAATTGCTCTGGAAGAAATTACAAATTTGTATTTTTGTCGTAATAAAAACAAAACATTCGCCAAACCATCAAACGTACATCAAAAACCATTCTTGACGATTTCTAGTGAAAATATAAACAAAAAATAAAGGTGCTAGGATCACGGAAATGCCCTTTTAAGTGCATATCTACATATAACAATGCAAACTATTTAGTACTCTTTTGAAAATATTTTGCAGAATTTAAGTTTTCTAAAAAAGCGAAGAACGAATTTAGCTCGGACAAACTGATTTATTAAAAATGTTGTATCATACTTCACGTCGACCTTAACTTGCTAATTGCGTAGGTCAGCCAATCGTGCTATTAAAGGTCATGAAGTTCATAGAAGTTGCATGCGTGACGTCTAATTATAAGGAACTAAAAAATTGAACCTTCTACAGCAATCCAGACTACGCGATATTCCACGTTCTTTAGGTTTTTATAACGTGCGAAACTGTGTTGCACACAATATAATGATGGAGTTCGGTTTTTTTTATTTTAGCGAATTTTGAATGTGAACGTAACAAAATTATTATTCATTTTGTGGACTAGATTGAACAAAAACCATCACTGATTAGAGGTTATCAATCCTTAACCGGAACAGTTTGTAAACCAATGTGGGGACTGAAACGATTATAATTCAGGGGTACCACGTACGTTTCTACTTTAAAAGTATATTAAGCACCTTTTAAAAAGAACGAATTGATTATACTATACCATGAATATCGGAACGATGTTCAAAAAATTAAGTAATGATTATTGTTGGAAACAGTACTCCGGTTGCAACGAATTGAAAACCGGATATACCCTTATTTTTGCGTGGAAGAATCCGGTTATTAAAACAAAAACAATATGGTATATCCTGGTTTCATTTTCGCAGGGGTACAGGTTCCAAAAAATAAAACAAACCTTTTATTCGCTAAGTCATATAGATGAAATATTCTGGTGAAAAAAGAATGTGATGCTTTTTTTCGGAATATGTAAATTATTTTACACGATTATAGATATTTTTGTGATTTCTAAAATGATATTCAATTGGTAGAAGACAAATTTTATAACTTACATGGAAAGATGCCATATGAGTAAACTGAGTACAATGACCAGTTAATCATTAATAGTCACTTTATTTTTCATGTGAGGAATTCGTAATTGTAACAAGAGAATGTGCTAGAAGGCTTACAATATCATAACAAGGACAATCTAATTTACTAAGGTTTAAAATTTGCCCAATAAGCTTGGAAGTAGAAGCTTTATAGAAACCTTGCTATAACCAATCCATAACAAACAAAATATGGTTTAGTATAGATTTTAAAAGGGGACGTAATTTCTAAGAAATGCCAATGACAAACATAATATGTAGTGGCGTAGTAAAACTCGCATAGTGTCAAAAAAGGTTTTCCATGAGTTGTTATGCGATAATCCTAATGGAATGAATGACTACCTGATAAGGTTGCATTGACCAAGGAGTAGCCTGGGTAGGTTCACTATTGTTAATTAACAAACCATTAGAGTAGAGAAATTCCACTTGAGGTATCCTAATGTGTTCCAATTCTGATGTCACGGTAGAATTCCAGAATACAGCTTAAGAATATGAATTCGTGACGATTTGCATGGCAAAACAATGGCATTTAGTGATTAGTCAGTAATTAGTCATTCAATTCAAAAGCTACTATCACTCAGTATTAAGAGATTGCGCTCCTTCCATTGGATGTCTCTCAGAAGGTGCATGTAAATTTAGTCCCATCATCCATGACATACCTCAGCTCAGTACTTTGTTCATTGTATTTGTATACTACTGTTGCAGTTTGCTGAGTACGACCAAACATCGAGCCAGCATGTTGTTCGTAATTGATCAGCCATTTTGGACGATCTTCCTTGGAACCTGTTTACTGTCCTGCACAGTTCAAGCTCAAGAAGGTAAGATTAGAAAACCAACTTAAATATCCGACTTTATTATTTGTGATGTGAAAACAGAAAGAAAATACAGCGTCTGATTATGAATTACTTAAGCGCAACTCTTTAGGATCTTGTCGCTTTCACTAGATTATTGCCACACGAAGCAAATCAGGTCCGTACCCAGGATTTTTAGGTGGGTGCAATACACTCGCCTGAACATATAGAATGGTGTCCAGGTGCAAAGCAAGTGAATGCATAGTTGCTAGTTAATACTTCCACCTCAAGGATGGAAGTATCCCCAAAAAGTCAACTTTTTGCTGAATTATTTGATTAAAGTTCCAAAATTTAGAGACATTTTGACAGAAAAGTCAAATTTTTTGGTGATGAGATGTTAAAAAAGTCCAAAACAAGACCATTTTAGGGGGTTAGGGGTTAGGTCAACTTTTTCGAAGTCTCGCACCCCCCCCCCCCCCCAAAAAATAAATCCTGCGTAGGGCCTTGGTACCCTCTTTTCGTTGCAAGAAGTGATCCTATTTAACAAAAAGAATATTGTTATATTTCCCTATATGAAGAAGCACAAGACCAACTTACAGCATAGATAACACATTTTGTTCCAAACTGGAGTATCAAATGCCTTTATGAAATCGAACATTAAAAAGACTGTTGTCAGCGGTAGAAATACGCTAGCCCATTGTGTAGAAGTATACCATGGCGATGTTTATTCAAGGATGGCATGTACTCGAACATTGTCATCCTACCATGTTAAATTATTTACTAGAATGTGATTGTTCTCTCTTAATTCCAAAGATTGAAATTTCAATCGTATTGAGTGTGCACTCACCACAGACGAAGAAAGATTGAAAAGTCAATCTCTGAGATTGTAATTATTGTAATTGTAATTTTATCTTAACTCCAAAGATTGAAATGTCAATCTAAAAGATTGACTTTTCAATCTTTCTTCGTCTGCGGTGAGTGCACACTCAATAAGATTGAAATATCAATCTTTGGAAATAAGAGAATTGCTGGTGACTGAAAGAAAGTAGGTCTGAGTTTGACTACATGGCCTGGCAGGTCTCAGGTTTTGTATTAACCTCTTAGTGATTTCCCAGTAATTCATTTCTGAAACTTTACATGTTATCTTTCTTTTAGAAAAAAACGTAATTGTTTAAAGTGTGTTTTAACGAAATATTTCAAGTGTGGTGCACCACCTACAATTACTTGGTTTAACTTTCTGCAGATCTGTGCGCTGCTATGGGTCTTCCGGGATGGAATTATTTTGATGGAAGTTGCTACATATACCAAAGTCCATCAGTATTTTTTCCCAAATGCTTTAACAGTTTGCTCGGAGATCAATTCTACTTCTCATTGGGCTGTTCAAACACGAAGAGAAAACACATATATTGCTGGATTGTTGAACAATAACAGGGTCTGAGTAGGATGTCATTATATGGACTTGGATGGATTGTGGACTTGTCTTGATCAATCGGGAAAGACATATGATCAAGAAACAAGGACACCTAGTACAAATTCCTATTGGAGTAAGTAAGGCAATTATTTATTTTAAAACATTTAATTGGAATATCTGTAAAATTTAAAACTACGTCTTGATTGTCGTAATTATCTAGTAAGGTGACACTTGGAGTGATTTGCTTGACATTAATTATGCGAAAATGAATATTTTGTTATCTGCAGATTGGTTACGTGGTCAACCGGAAAATAACAGAGAAGAATGCATAGGTCTATCAAGGGATAATAGGAATCGATGGCATGACTTTAGATGCGCTACAAGGTTTAGATTTCCCGTTGTTTGTGAAATAACAGGTACGTTTACACAGAGGCTAATCTAGAGATATATGTCAGATTTACTTCCTGAATCTGGTCTCCTTGTTCTACTCTAAACCTGCTGTCAATTATAAATATTTATAAGTGAATAAGTTGAGGACAACATGTTTATTTAAATGGACATTCCCAGCAAAATACGAAATTCCTTAAAATAGCTGAAAAGGATAGAGTGGGCTTGTATTGAGCACTAAAACAGTTTTCACCAAGGAGTATTATAATACATTTTGTAGCCACCTAACATGGCCCTTGTTTCAAGTCAAAGTGAACTGGTCTTTTCCAGTCCAAAGATCTTAGTTTTCTTAAATTTACATGCCACTAGTAAATCCAGAGCCTGTAGGGCAACATTAATATAAATAAGGTCGTGGACCAGTCTGACTTGTATAAAGGGAAATTTGTACAAATCTGATGTGCATTTTATTGTGTTTCATTGGAATAAAACCGCTCCGGAGTGGTTTTATTACAAAATCGTTTGATTTAATCGCAAGGAACGGTTGTAGTCTTATCAGGTGATGGATAATACAGATACAAGCAATACAAATATGCAAAACCCTAAGTTTTGACAAAATAGAGGGCGCTCTATATGCAAAATGTGCCCGTTTTCCTTTAATCACAAGGTATTTCTGTCAGGCCGGGATGACGACTTTTATAGGTATAAGCACGGTACCCTGGCCTCAGTGCAGACGTTAACGATCAGTTTATTGGCCAGTGGTAATAGCACGATAAAGCCTAAAAGCTGGTGGAAAAATAGTACCAGGCTGAAATGTTAAGGCACGATGCTAAAGCGTATGAAAAATAACATTTTCATGTCCTCAAAAACCCTTTGCTGTCTAATGCAGAAATCCGGGTGTGTGGGGTGGGGTGGGGTGTGGTGGGGTATGTTTGTACAGACTTAAATATGTTTCAATTGAGGTACACCATTAGCTAATGCATTCTTCAAGTCACAATGATTAATTATACCCTTTGATCCTTTTAAAAGAGAAAGCCGAGCCCTTATTAGCTGAATCGTGTTTTGGTGAGGATATGATTAAGAACATTTTCCGCTTGGGTGCAATTAGAGATTTCCAAATAACAGGTTGTCCTATTCTGATTTTTTGCACAAATTATACCTTTCTATCAAAATATCCCCGTGTGACAGGATTAAAGGAAATATGTCAAGATTTTGTCACTCAGTTGATTACATTCAATAAATATCTGTACATCATCACGAATTCCCGAAAAATAATACAATTTGATGAAATTAACAAATAGAGGCATTTAATTTTGCTTTTTTGAACCATACGAAGAAAACCGGAGGGATTTTTTCGCCACGGCTTCATTGATCAAAGCGCCCACTCGTACGTCAAAGTGATGACCAAAAGATCGTGTTGACTCGAATTGTTATGATGACACTGTAATATTGATGGATTTAATGAATGTATAGTAATAATAAAATTAGAAAAAAAGTTACAAGAATGAACATATTTGTTTCATTTCGTTTGTTTAATTATTATTGAAGTGGCAAGACTGCGATATGATGGTCACAAACGACGAAAATTATGGATGGTCATCACTTTGACGTCACCATTTGCCTGTGACGTGGATTTGCGGCATCGTTTCGAGTAAGCTATTGGGCGGGGGAAATTATTAAAAGGGCAAAATATCTCAACAAATGTGGACCAATTTTCAAACTTATTTGATTATATGTATCTACGTTACTTAGCTTTCCACTCAACCAAATTTCCAAATATTCAGAAATCATGACATTATTTCCTGTAAGGAGAATTATTATTGAGCACAAAACATTGTGAAATTTATCCATTACTATAGAAACAAATACTGTCATTCCAGCCTTGTTTATATTGAAATTAAAGCAAACGAAAATCGCTTTTATTTTTTTACTTTCAAGGCCATTTTGTAGCCAAATCCAAGGTAAAGGAAATCTATTGCGCTTATCTATATATGAAATCACTATGGTACGATATTATGGATTGTGCCCAAAAATCTCCCGTTGCACTGTTAATTGAACTCCGTTCATATTATTGATTGAAGCAACATTAGTTTTGAGATTTAAACTTCTTAGTTAGAACAGGACAATAACTAAATTTTTTGTCATAATATTAAAAATTTGATCATGCTCGCTCTTGAAGCTACTATGTGACTAGTCGATGGTTTGACTTTTTCAAACAATAGCCTCACAAATATCAGATTTGAAGAAACGCTCTATTTTGTTTCAGAGATATGGTCCTTGTTGTTGTTCTCAATTAACTCTTGTCATATTCCACACCATATCATAACTTTACAACCCCGTTTATCAATCATTCATACCAAAAACGTGACATAAACCTTTAAAAGGGCAGTAAAAGGGCATTATTTGTGTATAAATTAAAACTAGTCGAGCAAAATTAAAGATATCCAACAAACTTCTCAATCTTCAATGTCAGAGATGAATCGTATTTTTCGTTTTGATGAAATAAACCTTTATGTGTAATATAACAGTACCATAGGATAAAAAATCCGAATCTGGAATTTTACTTTAGTACAAAGTGGTGATTTTCTATATAAAGGACATGGATTTGGGCTTAGCTATTTCACACAATGATTAGTATATGTACAAGCATTATGTATATGGATAATCCGGGGGGTCGGACACGACCTGCGGATTTGGGCCATAATTGGGGATTTCCCAAACTGCGTATTTTAATTTGGGGAAGTGCTTTAAACGTGATTTTACATGTGGCAATCTTGTTCTCCGGTCATTACATAAATACTCCCTCGTACCTTTTAATTCACCTTAGTTCAATACATCTTAGTATTATCATGATAATTTTGGAATAAATTATTGACTTCAAAATCCGTCGAGATTAGTGGATTAAACTCGTTGCCAAATAGTGTAATTTCTAATAACGGTCATTTAGATTTAAATATTTGTGACCAGGCCTAGCCTGTATGTATGTGTGTAACCGTTCGATATGCGTAAGAGCGCCCTCCTACCGTTAAGTCTTTGAAAAAGACTAGCACTCGGGTTACGCCGGATGTTGATACCGATTTGAATTCGCTGTTGCTGTTGGGTTGGCATGGCGCCATTTTGATCGTAGGCAGAAAGAGGGCGCTATTACACGTGTGCTCCGTTTAGCATTTTCTTGTCATTTTTAAAAATTCGAATCGAGCATAATCAAAAACCTTTATATACCTGCACATTATATAAAAATGAAAAATATGCCAGAAATATCAAAATGACCATGATAATTACCGTACAAGGTGGCAGCCGGTGTAACCACGTAGCTACTTTGCGACGGTGCGGACAGCCGTTGTGTGTACACTATCCGTTTACGCCATGAAAAACGGAATCCTGGCCGGCGAGTGTACGTTAGTGGGTTGATATCGCCGATTTTCTATTTCGTATTTTGGGTCCCGCCGGTAAAATTAATGTTAATAATTCCATGTTGACTATTAACTATCGCTATTATTTAGGTGATATCAAAAGCGATCGGAGATTACTACCTGCATAATACACTGAATACACGACACAGCAAAGTGGTTTTATTGAAGTGGTCTACCCCGAGCCGATCATCACTGACAATAATGATGCCTATCGGGTATGTACTTGGTTCTTTATTAATAATGTCACCATTGGGTACGATAAGCGGTGGGTGGTGGTTGCGGTATAGGATGTCCTCTCCTCCCGTGCAAAGCGCGACGTCCTTGCGATTTGCTTCAAAGACACATCTTTCCATGCATAGTAGTTTTGAAGAGAGTTCATATCTCGTGCTTCGTGAAAGTGTCTTCAAATTAATTTCATAACAAATTTGATGGAGTGAATATACTAACAATTATACTTTTAATGTCCGAAAGGTTTACTCACGTTCAGACAGTTTCGTTCTCCGATAAAGCGCCGACCCAGCTGCTTTAATCCCGCTTTAGTAGTCCGCGCATCCGTCTTTCACGTGAGTAAACTTTGGATTTGAAGATCATAATTTTCCAGATCAGTTTGATTGTCAATATTTCAAACGTCAACAGTTGAACCAGGCCATTCCATTTACCCGACATAAATCATAGCGCTCCCGCCCAGGCGTCCGCTCTTGTTATGCTTCGTTTTCCTTTAATGTTGCTCAGTTAAAATACCTTAACGACATTCAGGTCTGTTTACCTCACCTGTTATCCTTAAATATGATTCGTCTGAACTTTCTAATATATTAAACATTGACGGTGACAGTCACTCCAGAAAGGAACACTTTATTTGAAGTTGAAATCTGAATTGTGATCACTTACACTGTTGAGACATCGGTGAAACACGCAACGTCTTGTTTATTCACAGTTTAAAATTGTAAAAGTAAGATGAAATTCTTTTGAAAATCTGTTATACTGGACAACGATTTTCGAGCATAACCTGGCATTGTAACCAAATTGTGCTTAAAAATTATCAACAATAAGCACCTCATTTATTGAATGAAGTTACGCTGTTTATATCCTTTCGTGTTAGATGCCCGGAATCTTCTATAAAAGAAATGAAGCAAATGAGTAAAATAATTGTACAAGCTTTAAAGTTGTCTTTACTCTAGTCTAACTCCTGAATATGTAAGTGTAACACCAAGATAAACCGGGACAAAACGGCTATAAACATGGACTTTTTTCCGATTGCGAGAGGCGATATAACATTTCCTTCTATGTGCTGGTAATCAGGGGTGTGGTAAACCAATATGAATTTAATCATCAACGTCTTCATTTACCCGGATTTCTCTAATGATATTTTTTAGCTTCAAACGTTGCTTTGGTTGATACACAACTCCGGATATTTAGCAATACACACTCAACAAATTGGTTTTTCTTGCATGAATTTCCCAGCCGATCATCACTACAATACTCTTTTGATAGGGGCATTTCCTGCTTTGTATAACTTGCTGTTGTGACTTCCTTTTGTTCGTCGTTTCCTGGTTGCGTCTTTTAGGGAAGACAAGGCGTTTTGGATATAAACCACCATAGTAACACTTGTACCAGATGGAATGTACCAGCTATTGTTTTGCAGATGACTGCAGGTTTTGATGATTGATATTAAACCACTATTCATGACACTGCGATGGCATCAAATAGAATACATATCTGTAAGAATTTGTGCACACTCCCTTGATGGTGTTCATTCGTAATCCAATGTATTGCCAAAATCCTTTGGATCCAGATACTGGATTGGAAATAGGTTGATGAGTGGTCTGTGCTGCTTCAGATGTTATGTTAGCTGCCGACTGGTTTTGAGTCTGGGTCGTCCCGGATGCGATAGTTGCTGCAGCTGTGAAGTACATCTCTGTAGAACCAGATTAGACAATATTGGTGGTCCTGCTAACTTTCTAACTCATCAGTTATTAATGCTTTAAGGCCTATCTCACACGGGAAGATCTCAATCATTTGTAATCAACTGTGGATTTGTATATAGCTGACAACTCATAGGGTCCAATTACTACTTTCATTCATGTTCCCTGGAAGACCTAGCGATACCAGCAGACGGGCCAATAATGGAGTCGGATTCTATTAAGCTTGCCCCTTCTTTATTTGTGCGGGTGACAAAGGTTTTCAAGCACTAAATTCCACCAATAGCTTACCTTACTCTTTTTTTTTCCCATAGATTTCTGTTGCCAGATATCCTTTCTTCTACAAACGACCTGTAAGCATTCTCTCCTCTCTCCGCTGCTCTTAGTATGTTGTCTGCTTCATTCCAGGAATTATTACTTTAATCATCACATTACACAAAGTAATTTCCATTCCATTGTCAAATTCTGTCATTTGAAACGGAATTAACATTGGACCAATTCCTCTTCAGGTTGCTCACATATTTCTCCTGACGATGGACTCTATTTGTGTCATCTGATGGTGACTGCTTCTGGATACCTTGTTTACGCCTAACATATCTTATACTTAAGCAGCACCTAAGCAAACCCCTCAAAGTTTGTTGTTATCCCTGAGACTCGCCCATCACCTTTGTGAACTGTATTGACATGTATTGGGCTTAATCCACCTCTACGGCAATAAATTCAGTACAGTTGGTCTTCACTGTGATACTTCCTTGTACAAAGTCATTCCAAACATTCGTGCTATGTACTCAGGTACATGTTGGGCATAACTGTTCCAATGATGCAAATCCAAACTCTGCTGTCTAGTTCAGTGGCGGATTTAGGAGTCAGCAGTGTCAGCAGCTGCTGACACCACTCCCCCTAAAATATTGCTCTCAGGGCCCCCTCGGACACAAATTAGTCCCACTAAAGTGCGATATTGCGTTGCTTCTTGACGCTAAAGGGCAGGGGGCCCACCTTAAGCTGCTGACAGGGCCCTTTTCCTTAAACCGCCACTGGTCTAGTTGCCTGAAGGAAGCTCAGTAAGGCTGTAACTTGATGCATGTACATGCGAAACCATTTATATACCGGGTACTTGTCATTTGCAGCATCAAATTCATCTATGAGCCTCTTAAATTTTGTAATTGCAGAGGGTATCAGATTTTGCAAGTCATCCTTCAATGAAGTCATAGCAGGTGTGTTCCTCTGAGGTACAGAATCAAGTAAGAGACCACTCTTTACCTGATGACATTCTATTGCTCGATTATAATGTTTGTCATAACAAAATCTGCATGATGGTTTAATACATTGTTGTACATATCTGCTTCCACCCACACTTGATCAAGGCCGCCGCTGTCAACTGTTTGTCCAAAGCGTCTTAATGCACAAAGGACTGTATGGGATTAACCTAGTGATTTGATCCACTTATTTCCATAAAGAGAGGGATTCAGATATGAAAGTTTAACAACCCTCTTGTACAGATCCATATCAAGCCAAACACCCATTTATTTATTAGAACGTCACTTCTCACATGCTGATTCAAACTGTGTAACTAAAGTAGAGAAGTTGTAAGTGTCGTGCACTCATGCGCTGGTAAGTAGTAGCGCATGTACATAGTCAAGTGGTCTCTTCTCTTCATTTGTTGATTCAAGGTAACTTCCCTTGTGCCCCCCCCCCCCCGCTCCAGGGTCTTGCAGTGCCTGCAATGATGCATAAATTAGTTGATGAAGTGTTCAGTTGCTTTGCATGCTGCGGAGTGGTCAACATCCCCGGGGGTAGTTTCAGAAACAGTTGTCCTCTCTGCATCCTGCGTGTTTGTGTTCTCACTCATAATTGCTACCACATCAGAAGTACAGGGCACATCATGCTCGCTGTATTTCTCTGTAAATGCTTACGATTCTTCAATCAGCACTAAAGAATCTGCATTAGAGTTTTCACTGGTGGTTGGTGATGGAGGTGTGGCCAAGATATCGTGCAAACTCATAGTTGCTTGCGCGTCAGACATAGAGGCTGCTTCCATCATATCATGCTCGCTTCATTTCTCTGCAAATGCTTCAGATCCTGCAATCAGCACTAACGAACCTGCTTTAGAGTTTTCACTGGTGGATGGTGATCATGATTATCATGATTACTGGTCAATTCCATGTTTTTAGCTCTCCCCATTAATCAAGCAATGATACATTCTTCTGAATCTTTTATCATGTCTGCATGTTGAAAGACTTTGGAATAAGGATATGTGGACTTGTTTTTAATTTATGTGACCCAAAGATACAAGTATAGCATAGATGGAATTCTACTCCAGTTATCGGTACATCATTCAGCTTAGAACTAGATTTTGTGTCCAGATGTAATGGTGAAATTACGGACATAATATTGGGTCCTTAAATCCCTTTCTGAAATACAGTTGATGAAATTGCTGCATGGAAAGAGTCATTCCATCCGGCGTATCTACCTCTGCATCTCTACTGTCAATGGCTGCATAGATAGTTGGTTTGTTATTAAACGGGGGGGCATAAACTCCTCGGTTGACCACCATGTTTTTCTGCATTTCAGCAGCAATCATTGACACCTTTTATTGCCGAGTAGATGCACCAATAGCCAATTTCAGAATGCGAAAGACGATCAATCACATGTATACTTCTATTTGTGTGTTAACAGTGCAGGGACATTCCAGTTGTTAAAGGTTTTTCAATTGTCCTTTCAATCTGAGCAGATTTAGGCTTGTAAGTGACCTGTCTCTTGGATTTGTAGACTTTCTTGACCTAGCACCAAGTTGTCACAACTTCGTCGTATTGTATCAGTGCGTAGTTTTGTCTTAGTAACAGAGTGACTCTATTATCCATCTTAATAGGCTATCTAGCTCAGATGGACCGGATGTTGCTGACAGGGAACCACTGAATGCCCATGACTCAGTTTGTTCAATTGCCCTACGTACAATTTGTGCACATTGAAATATAATTTGCACTTTTTAATACCATTATTATGTGCCGCGCGCAGTATCAACTGCTGTATTTTGTGCTGCTTTGGAGTGGATAAGAGTAGGCTCCGATTTGTCTTTGGTACGAGTGAGTTCGACATTATATATCTGCATTGCAATCTTCTTTTTGAGTGTAATAATAATAATGCAGGTATTTGTGGGTATTTATTAATCTTTCCCTGGAGATGGCCAGCGCACACAAGTGTTGAAAAAAACCCATATGTGCTTGGCAGGATTCGAACCGACGACCTCCGCATTACTAGTGACGGCGCTCTAACCAACTGAGCCACAAAACTGGGTTGGTAGAGGAGCGACAGATATAATCTGTAAGTGTTACGTTCGAAAGGTGTCCATCGCTTTCCTAGCGGATAGCATCAGACCGGTATATATACATATACAATTTATATTTGTTTTGAAATAAGTAGTTAAAATTTCAATGCAGGCATTTATATAGCGCTCTTACAAGAATAAACCAAGTATCACAGCGCTTAACAATTATTTTATTAACATATTTAGACAGAGACAGAGCAACTTTACAAACGCCCTGTTGCTACATCCAAACAATGACGAGAGACACACTGGGTACAGTGAGAGCTTTCATGGTTCGTTTGTCCATATCAAGTAGAAAGTTCATACGTGCTGGTAGATAAACTATTCAGAAGGGTCAAATAGTGGGGACTGTAGTGCACAGATATCATGTGAGTGTGCAAATGTGGATAAAACTGTGAATTTTGGTACACAAGTACTTTATGCTTTGATAATCAAAAACATTGATGGAAGCACTTGCCCCATCCCTTTCATGGCCCCCAGCTTGGAGTTCAAGGTTACACAGGGGTAACAAATTTAAAATGTGATTGCTGTTGGAAAAGCACACCATGATGTTTGTCTGAGTACAAGTTCAATTTGTTGGTTTAGCGTATAGTAATGTACTGCCCTTTTGTTGACCTCCGTTGACCTTGGGTCGGATCAGAGAATTATATAAGGATGGCAAATACAGTCCTTGATCACGATTTAATTTCTGACACCTTAATTTAATTTAACACCAGAATTATTGATGAAAATGATGATGATGATGATGACGATGACGATAAAGACGACAAGTCTTATAACATTATTTTTTCCTTTTTAATAGCTCCGTGTCCGGCAGAGTCAACGTCTGATGGTTTGTCGTGGCCGGTTACACAAGCTAACCAGACGGCTTTTTCTATTAACTTATGTGCAGTTGACACCAAATATCGTAAGCCAAAATCTTTTTTTAAATGATAAAGAAGGCTTGTTTAAAATCAAACATTTTAGGGTTTTTGTGTGTTTTGTTTGTTTTGATCCATGAGGAAAAACTTTTCAATATTTTTTTACTTCTTGTTACGCAATACTTAAAGGGGAATATCCAGAAGAGTTCGTAATGGCAATAATGAAGATGGGATTCTTGGTGCCATTTGGAAAGAACCAGAAATTATGGGCTGTGGTGGAGTGGATATGTATGACATAGAAGAGCTAGCCGAGGTAATTTAATACTCTATAATTATGTCTGTGTCTGTGTGTAATGCAATATCAAAATATGGATTGTATGATGAATTTATTCTATCAGTTACCATAATTTCGCGTATGTTAAATCATGTCTTTTACAAACTTCTGTTGGGGTTCCACAAGGCTCAAAGTTTAGGCCCAACGCTTTTTATTTCATATGTAAATGATATTACTTATTCTTCAATTTTTCACATTTATCATTTATGCAAATGAATCAAAGCAAATAAATAACCCAAGGTATAGACCATTATTTTAAGTGGAAAAACGAGACCGCAGGCCGAGTTCTTCCACGTTATTTTGTTGACAATGTGCTTGTGTCGCTTTAAGTTGTTGTATGGTTTGCGTTCTTATTGATTTTTTTTTACCTTTTTGTATGAATTTTAATTAAAATTTCAGACACCTGTATCTGAAGAAAACGTAATAGAAGTTGCTGAAGCTCTCCTAAATGCCACGCAGGATCCCGAAGAAACCATTGGTTCAATTCAAGATGTTGCCGAAACATTGTTGAATATTGTCGACGTAGTGTCACCTGATGCAGAGGTAATTAGGAGCTTGAAATCTGGTGTAATTAAAAGAAAAAATAAGAATGCTTTGAATGTTCCTTAGAGGAAATCAAGGATCGCATTCAAGACGTTATCTTAGCAAAGATGGAATTGTTTGTCTTTCGGGCTTAGTGGATTAGAATGGAAAGAGCAAAGAAACATACCCTCGTAGTTGCAAGAATTCAACCCCAATGTTTGCTCTATCTGGCTGGCATTTGCATGCACCTTAGTGTTTCTAGCTTTTAGGTTATTGTGTGGTTGTTGCCAGTACCGCAGAGAAGAGTCAAAGGGGTAATTGACCCCGGGCCCCGGGGCGTAACCTGATCTAAGCCCCCCCCCGGGGGGGGGGGGACTCAAGAAGTTTCCCGATTGCAGCTGGGTGAATGATTAAAGTGCGAGCATTTTACTGCGAAGGCCTACACGATTGGGGTTCAGGAGCCCCTTGAAGCTCCTGGTGGGTTTTGCCATCTTAAAAGGTAAAAAAGGTAAAGGAGTGTTTCAGACCACAAATTCACAATAAATTCGTTTGAAGCTACAATGAAGCCCTCTCTGCCCTCTTTCGTCTCTGTCCCTCTTCTCCCTTGTCCTTTTTTCTCACCCTTCCTCGCGTTTACCTTCTCCTTCCATCTTCCCTTCTCTTCTCTCCCTCGCACTTTTCTTCTCTCTCTCTCTTTTTTTTCCTTTGTTTTCCCCTTTTTCTCTCTCCATCTCCTTCCCCTTCCTTCCTCCCGTTCTTCTCTTCCCCATGTTTCGCTTCTCCGTCCCAATTTTAGTTGTCGGGGGGGGGGGGCAATCTTCCCCCTGACCCCCCCCCCCCCCCACCTCTCGCTGGTTACGCCACTGCCGGGCCCAGGGTCCTAGGGGCATGTACAAACAAAAAATACAGGACCTGTTAAAGGGAGCTCGTAACTCTCGGCGGCCTCGATTGTTTCTTTGTCGTCGTTGTCGTTGTTGTTGTTTGAGTTTTATTTCTTTTTTTATTTTATTTATTTCTTAAAATATTTTTTTAAATGTATTTTCTGAAATCTAGCTCGTGTTTTCAAAAATATAATAAGTAACCATAAATAGAGTGGTTGAAATTGATAACAGGAGGTTAACTAAATATCTATTACAATGCGATATATTTCGTTTTATTCAAATCATCGCCTGCAAAATCAAAGTAGGGTAACAAATAAACAAACAATAATCAATTTCTATAAAAAAAAAAACTACTCGCCTAATTCAGGTTACCGCAATAGTAGTGGGCATAGCTGATAATGTCGTAGCAGCCGCAGATAGTACAGGGAGTACCGACATTGATCCTGATGAAACCACTTCGAATGCCCCATATTTCTTGGACATTCTAGAAGCCTTTGAAGAACAGGTAACAAGAAGCACTGGATTAAATCAGAGCATCGGACCTGTTATTGAACCCAACATTGTTCTTACAACGATTGCAATAGATCCCGACGAACAATCCAACTTTAATTTGAGCTTTGCTGTACTACATAACGATGACAAAGGCGATAATGATTTCCGCGAGGAAGACATCAAAACTTATAAGAACTATGACGAGATTCCTCAGGAGCAAAGTAGAACTTCCCTTTCTCTCCCAGTGGGTCTTTTTAACACATCAGAAAATGGTAAATAAATGCCCTTTTTCTCTTTGTCTACTATAAAATGTTTGTTTTAAAAAGGTAACGTCTCATTTATACGAAAATATCGTGAATCGCGTCCTATGAAATCACAAAGGAACCCATATGTGAAGTTTTTTTGTACCGATGGCTTTTCAAAACTGTCGAATTTTAATGCGAAATCTACAAGTGCTAATAGGACCCTTTCACGCGGAAGGTAAATTATATTGAATGGACTTTTGTTTACCCTCCAGATCATCCACGCTTGCGAAGAATACAATACATGCACCTGGTTCACCTGAACATTTCAGATATTTCTGCAGGTGTTTCTTTTGTATTCTCTACATGCTTGGGTTGTTCTGGAGGCAGGTCTGGGCAAGTTAACCTATTGACCTCCCGTGAAACCGTCCTATAGTGTCATTTATAGCGAACAAAGACCTACATTTCTTACACTTGTTAAAATCTTAGCACCAATTGAACGATGAGTGCGATGTGCTATAATCCTGCACTACGCTTTTCACTGGGAGGTCGAAATGACTACATTAGATCATATATACTTACAAAGTGGCTGATACAAGACGAGTAAAATAGGAAACCCCAAAACAGAGAAAGACTTGGCATAGTATGTTTGATGGAATTTCTGACAGATGGCAGCTATTGTACTCACCACCTTACCTTATTGCACTAACACGACGAATTGAAAACATGTTCTTACTTAAAAGAAGCTTAAAAATAGACTGAGTCATACTTAATCCCGTAATTAATTTTAGCGCTACTTTGGTTGTAACGAAATATATTTTTTGAGGTTTTGCCTTTTTTGACTCGCCCTGTATACTGTTAAATTAAATCTGAATATCCCGTAATGGATATCATACATTTAAACAAAAATGGCTATAATTACCTTAACAAAAGCCATTCTATTTAACGGGTATATTCCACAGATCCAGTGGGAATAAGCTTTGTTGTACACAGTCGTGATATATTATTTCCTACGAAGTTAAATAACCAGGCAGTTGGAGGAGATATAATGTCCGCCATTATTTTTGGCATTCAGGACACCACTAATTTATCTGAGCCTGTTATTCTAGAATTTACCGTAAGTAGTGATTTTTACCTTATACACATTTAATTGAGAGGGCACACTGTGCCGTAGCTACCAATGCACGGTTGAGTAAGAAATGTGGTATAAAACATGTTATTACATTGTATATGTAATAACATGTTTTATACCACATTTCTTACTCAACCGTGGTATAAAACATGTTATTACATATACAATGTAATAACATGTTTTATACCACATTTCTTACTCAACCGTATTCCAATTCCAATTCATATCGTCGGCAGAGTGCAACATCATCGTATTAAAGTACGTTTTGGCTAATTTTACAGGGGAAGCATTCTTGTGCCTTTTGTTCCCATCGATTTCCAGTAGACACAAAACTTGGTGGGAATATTATACAGTTTACATTTATCAATACAAAACATATAATCAGTGTTAAAAATAAAAAGTAAAGTTATTTACTTTTAAAGATATCGTAAGTGCACAACCTAATATAGTGATGAGTGCAACACCATCTAAAGTGCCATTTGCGATGATGTTGCACTCACGATTACTTTCAGTGCAACACCATCATAAGTGCATTATTTACCTTGTTTCATCATATTTGTCTTATTCTCACACCATTACAAAATAAAAGGTAGAATGTCTTTTTATTACTTTCGAGCATTTTCAGTTTGAAAATTAAAAAAAAAAGAAAATAGAACAACAAGTGTGGCACTTATGACGGTGTTGCACTCACAAGTATCAAAATTGAGAGTGGCAACACCTAGCAAGTGCCACTTCTAATGTTGTTGCACTGATAACATAACAATGACCAAATATCTTAAAACTGCACTCAATGTATTTTAGGCTAATTGGTTAATTATTCAGAATTAACAGTATGAATTTACGTTTTAACATATCTTAAAATGTGTATTATACGTATCATTGTTACTGGACTTCAGTGCCGCCGCCTTCGACACCATAAACCACAAACAGAGCCTAACCCGTCTAACTGAACGGTATGGATTACTGGAAAGCACTAAGTTGGTTCTCGTCTTACCTAGATGGCCGAATCAATCTATATCAGTCAGAGGTTCTTCGTAGATCTGTGGCGGTAGATTGTGGAGTCCCACCGGGCTCGTTACTGGGACCGATGACTTCATCTTGTCCAGTGCCCCACTAAAGGATACTTAATTGCCCACGGTATTCAATTGTTGTTTACGCTGAGACACCCAGCTCTACCTGACTTTCGACCCTCCGATCGTGAGGCAGCCATAAAAAAGATTTTTGAAACATGCATTGCAGACATCAGATCCTGGTGTCAAATCCAACAAGCTGATATTTATTAAATGACAAGAAGACGGAGATGTGGTACTGTCGCCTCTCATTTAGTAGAGGGCTAGCAACTCTCACGCCAACTATGATCCATTGGCAATTTGTTTACATCGTCAGCTGAAGCACGGAACCTTGGTGTCAACTTAGACTCATCACTAAAATGATCAATCATGTAACAGCTTAGCAAGCTGCTTGGGATTAAATAAGAAATGGGCAGCTTCGACAGTACCTTGATGAAAAATCTACCATCGATTGGTCACGCCTTGTTACATCTAGGCTGTTTATTCTGCCAAATCTGCTTTATGGCATTCCAGAAGAGAATTGACCAAGGTTCAGCGAGTTTTCAAAATGCAGTGCCCGTCTTGCCTTAAAATCCGTCGAAGAGACCATATACCCCAGCTCTCAACCCCCAAGTGCATTGGCTCCAATTAAACAGAGGGCGGTTTTAAATTCTTACTCTCCACTTATAAGGCAATTCACAGCATGTCACCTGCCTATACATCTGAGCCCATCCAGCTGTATTCACCACCGGAACCTTGAGATCATCTTCTGCTCCCAGTGAGTAAAATCATCAAATCTCAACAAAGTTCTATGGGGATAGAGATCTTTGGATTACGCGCAGCTATTTATGGAAAAACTCCCTAACAGTATCCGCTAGCTCAGTCAGCAACTATTTTCAAGTCACGTATGAAGACATCCTATTTACACAACATTTTCGCAGTGATGTATCTGTTCTGATGAGTCCAATCACATGATCAATACTTATAAGTCGGTGATTTTTTGTTTTCCTTTTTCTTATTCTCTACCTTTCATCCAATCCGGTTGACTAGGATAGTGTTTTCATCAGTTAGGTAGGGGTTAGAGGCATCTGAATCCAGCCCCCCCCCCCCCCCTGGTAAAGTCAAGACTTAACCGATGTTGCTGTGGGGTACATACACAAGTTCCTAACGCTGACGATTCAGGTGTATCCCCATAGTTCTTAGTATGGGAGGCAACTCGGATCTGTCTTTCATGATTATATTCTGTGGTCACAATCATATGTTTGAATTTCTAATTGAAATTTAAAGTTATTTCTGAAAGGGTGTAGAATTGATTATATATTGTTGTTGTAAACATTAGAATTTTATCTATTTTTGTAGTTGTGTATTAATATTTTTATATGCTCCATTTCTAGTAAGCGCTAAGAGGCCTCTGCAGGAGGCGCTATATCAAGAACTGTTATTTTTCTTATTATTATTATTATTATCGTCACTTGTGTAAAACCTCAATTTCGGCAAAATGTCACTTATGACTTACGACTGATGTTGCATATTCCCGCCGATTGATATGTTTACGTGATATTACCTAAAAAACAACACGGTTTAGTTTTTAAAATTGTATAAAATGCTGAGGGCACTAGGCGACTTAGAGAATATTTTGTAATTATAACAAAAATTATATTCTTTTCGAAATCTCAGACATCCGGAGAAAATCCCCAGTGTGTCTTTTGGGACTTTAATATTTCTGGCTGGTCTAATGAAGGATGTCGATTCGTCAATAAGACACGAGCTGATAAAGTGCTTTGTCATTGTAATCATCTCACTAATTTTGCTGTCCTCGTGGTAAGAACATAGAGATAGAGTAATAAAAGGCTAGAGGTCGGACGGCCATCTTGAATCAGCGAGCTCACTGATGGACACTTAGATGTTTACCGCACAAGCCCATTACACCTAAAACTTACAGCACTGAAAAATGCATTTTCTCGTTGATTTCGCCACGCGACCCTCGATTATAAAATAATCCATTCTAAAGAATTAACAGTCCAGAGACATTGGGTAAGAATCGTCCAATTAAACTTGGTGACCCACACCAACAAATAATAAAGCAGACATCAATCACGTGTTAATTCAAATCTACACCCAAGAGTCCCGACTTCTAGCCAGCACTTCTAGGTCTAGGAAGATATGATTTATTCAATTGCCGGACTTTTCGATGCGATATTTTTTAAACAGGGATAATCAGGTTGGGTCCGAAGAAGTCCGAAGTACCCCCCCCCCCAAAAAAAAAAAAAAAAAAAACCACAAACGGGAGTGACAGTGAACAAAAAAGTGTTTAAAATGTATTTTGATTAGAAAAGACGATTATTACCTACTCCAGGCTCACTCTTGATTATACATCATTAAATTAATAAACTCAATTTTATTGTATTGCAGGACGCCACCTACGAAAGTTCACATTTCGTTCTGGATTTAATAAGCAAAATTGGATGTGGTCTATCGATGTTTGCACTGTTTCTTACTTTGGCCATATTTGTTGCTTTCAGGTAAATTCAAAAGATATTAATGATAATTACATTGCAAACGTAAGGAAAACTGTTTATATGTTTTATGGGTCGCATAAAAGAAAAAACATCGTCAAGTGATTCAGGAAGGTCTGTATTTTCGTCATTTTACCCACTAGGCATTTTTGTGATTATTAACACTTAAAAGTGCATGGGGTTTATGTGGGTTCGTTTTTCGAGCGCGATGATTTAACGCTAAATTATTTTTGCCCAAAATTTTATGTAATTGCCTAAATATCAGTTGCGCATATTTTGGTGGAAAAATATTCAAATTGGCCACGGCAATTTAAAACTAATTAGCATACATAAGCATTTTGGTGGCATTATTTAAAATTTGTTTTGCCCCTTAAATCGTACTGGAGTAACTTTTTTGAATTTTTATTGCAGCAATGTAATTGTATTTATGTCCTACTATTATGAGCCAAATTTTATGAACAAAGTCCTTCGGAAAATTTGTTTTTAGTTTTTGGACGGGATAATTTGCTGAACATCGTAAAAATAGGTTTTTGGACCGCCATTTGAATCTATATGACCGATTTTCATTTTTCCCTGTTACGTGGTCGTGTTGATGTACCCATCAATGACCAGAGTTTTTTGTAAAAAATTCCAACGGCAAAGTTGTTTTCAGAGGCCCGCCTTATGCACAAACGGATTGCAGTTCTAATTAAGACCTTATAAGTGTTAAGTAAGAGCGGTTTTGGTAAATAATAAATTTCAAGTGAATAATGGCGAAAATTCGGATATAGTTTGCTTTTGTTCAAATAATTAGTTAATAACTCATTTAGAAGGGACATATATACACTCACAAAGTTTCCTTGTAAGTGCAAAATCTGAATTTTGTATCTGCAAATTTTACCTATAAATTACGTACATTCTATACGGATTCAATAAGTGCATAGGCAGAATAGTATTTTAGTTTTGAAACGTAATATTATAATTCCAATAGGAAATACTGTTATAATCTTTCAAAGTCTATTCATTCCATATAATTTCATTATCTGTAATGCACCACAGACGTTTACGAATTGGCTCCAGTGCCATACCTAGAAAGATTCTCATTCAATTGTGCACAGCATTATTTTTCCTCTACGGCGTGTTTCTGGTGGGAATCGATCAGACATCAAGCAAGATTGTGTGTATTATTGTAGCTGCTCTGTTGCATTTCTTAACGCTGTCTAGTCTCATGTGGATGGGCGTGGAAGCCCATAACATGTACCTTAAGTTTGTCAAAGTGTTTAACGCTCAACCAACGCATTTTATGCTGAAAGCATCATTACTTGCTTGGGGTAAGAAACACGTTCATTTGCATCATAATGTTGTATAGATAATTATATAAGTTAATAAAGATAAACAACTAAAGCGATATTTTATGCTGAGAATATGATGAAATCGGCATATCAATCTTAAGTAATTGTGTTTGTTTATATTGTTGTATTATTCGTCTATTATTTTGAATTAGGATTACCACTCTTGATTACCGCAGTATCTCTCGGCGCAGGATTCGACACTTACAAGCACTTGGAGTAGTAAGTCAGTTTATTAGTTGAAAATAATAATAGATTTGGTGAGGAGTAGTTAATATTTTCTTCAAGATAGCCAAGAAATGAAAAAGTATTTTCCCAACCGGGATTTGAACCAGGGCCTCCCGCTTTCACGTTGAGCGCTCCAAATGTCTAAGCTATGAAGGCATGATGTAATTGATGACCGATGAATATTCATCTATAGGTCTAGAGTGAATTTGAACCTTACATCTGTATCAGATTCACATCTATCGCCCAATTAGTATCACGTCTTAGCACTAGGGAAAATTATTTTGAGTTTGGTATATTACATTTTTATGCACTAATATTTTACGGTTGGTATAACCTTTGTAGGACATTGTATATATTTTACAGTTGGTATAACCTTTCTAGGACAGTGTATATTAAACAATTTTATCTCACAAGAAAGGAATAATGATTAAATAAAAAAAAGACATGTACCTTTATAGTTAGTATGCATTTTAAAACATACTCTCGATAAAGAGACTGCGTGTGAGAATTATATATAAAACGAAAAACAAACAGATATTTACAAAATCAAGTGTTCACCAAAAAAGTCCTAATTTTTGTTTTGTGTTTCCCATTTTACAGTTGTTTTGCTGCTACAGGACCATCTTTGTACTTCGGCGTCATCCTCCCCATAGCCATTATTCTGTTGCATAACTTCATTACATTTGGCATGGTGATGTATAAGTTGAGTAACACCAAAATAGGCAGCAATACCATTAAAAGAAGGCTCCTGAATGCTTTTGCTATCTCAGTATTGATGGGACTGACGTGGGTGTTTGGATTTTTTGCTATCGAAGATGCAAAATTTGTTTTCTCCCTAATCTTCTGCCTGTGCAACTCACTTCAAGGAGTAGCTGTCTTCATTCTTTTCTGTGCAAGACAGGAAGACGTTAGAGAGACATTACGTCTTTACTTGGGTTTCAGATGCTGCTTACCAAGTCGAGCAACGGGAAAATCGGCGGCGACCAGCACAAACATGGGGTCTAAGTCTGGAGGTCTTAACGGCACATCTGAAGCCCATATGTGAATTAAGATTTTAGCTTAACAACTCTTCCTGCAAAATCCCCTACCGGAAACCAGAATCAATTTTTGAACTCCGTCTGCCATTGTATCTGTTTACTCAAAGCCAAATTAAAAGAAATAAGCAAGCGGTTGGAGTCGAGACGAATATAGGCAAAGATTTTACAGAATTACTCCCAAAGGAGTTTTGACAACGGGGTCTAGCGATTACGTGTGTAACTATTCATCAGTATCGTCAAAACCCAAGGATGTTATATAAACTGGATTACTAGCTCTTTCTTGTGCAGTTTTCCATGTAGAGCGCTGACGTGTTGGCTTTTGTGCGCATTTATAATTACAATATTCACCTTGTGTGTGTACTGTGGGTGTTTTGTTGAAGGCTAAGTTGGTGATTTGTGCGCTTTAACGTGCAATGATTACGCGAGCATGCTCATAATTGACATTTAACCGAGTCCGCTATCATAGGTAACGCGCATTTTTCACCTGTGGCCAAGAATATCTCCTAGGACGCGAAACTTTCAGCCCACAAACTCTATACCCATTCTGGTTTGGCGATTTCTACAATGCAATTACGTTGCTGATCGTCCTAGTACCGTATCTAGAGTATAAGCGAGTGGAATAACCTGTGACCGCTTTGTTATATTTGAAAGGACCCGAAACAGACAATAGGGTGCCGGTATTTCAATTTGCATATCGCTCATCACAGAGAGGTTGCGTAATCACTAGACACAGTTGCTTTTAGGCAAGTCCCATATTTAAATACATTGCATATAACCTAAACTAATGGATTTCATGTTGAATGTAAACATGTTGCACCTGTGATTGTAAACTGCCATTGTTTTTTTTAAAGTACCTACCTCACTTAGTATCATTTTACATACCTTTATGATAAATATTCAAACATTCCAGTCCAAAATATATTGTCATGTTTATCAAATATCTGTGTAAAGAACCTTGACAATCGTGAATATCATACATTGTACTCGGGGCATCTAATTTAAAGGGACATAATGGCATGGGGAAAAATTGACATAATGAAAAGGACCCTTATTGAAATCACTTCCACGAGTTTGAAAACAATTAGGATGTTTACATTCTGTAAAAACAGGAAGAGTTCGAGGGGGAGGTGGCAGTTTGTGACAATTTCTGGAACAAGGATGCTGACATTACTGCCAGCATTTACCAAACTTGAAAAGCATGTTGTCATCAGCTCACAGACCATTGCTATTGTGCTAATCCCGGCTAATCCATCATTCACTTGCCAGATCAATATCTTACTACAAGCCTAAAGTACAATGCCTGAATCCCGGTCTGAATGATTGTGTCGCAAAACATGCTAGATACACTGTAAATTCTGTCAGGGATGTGAACACCTTGCTTTTCTGTTCCAGATATTGCCACAAACTGCCACCTCCCCCTGGAACTCTTCCTGTTTTTATAGAATGTAAACATCCAAATTGTTTTCAAATTCGTGGAAGTGATTTCAGTAAGGGTCCTTTTCATTATGTCAATTTTTTTCATGCCATTATATCCCTTTAAGTTTAAATTTAAATTCATAGTGAACATATTATGTTGCGTTTTGATGTTGGACCGTAATTTGCACACATACGATTTTCAAATTGAAAAGTTCAAACTTAAATTGGACATAGGAGGTTTAAATTTCCAGGGTCAAGTGCACCACATAGAACCAACTCCATCCCCATCTATTATCTTATATACGGTATGTATGTACAATTGATTGGGCAAATCTATCAGAGAAAACAATATGATAAAAAAGTGAAATTTTATTTGTAAAAATAACACAAGTTGTGTAAAAAATAGGGAACACAGAATCAGTTTGTGTACAAAAATATATATAGTACTTATTATGTTAAAATGATGGTTACCAAAGTGGTGTATTTTGTAACAAAGATGAAAAAATGATACAATATAAAAAAAAATCATTAAAAAAACTGTGTAAGATTGCAATTTATAGTGTTACTTGTCATTTTTAAATGTTTATTGTGTAAAATAGAAACCGAATGGCCGACCCGTATGCGTTGCAGGCGAAAACTGAAGCGGTCTCCACAATTCTCCACCGGCTAGGCTTGTAGAAGACAATGAGAACTTGGAAGGAGTCAATCATTGCCCTGATAACTTTTGTGTTATGGTGGCATTTATACCACAAGGGTGGTTGTAGATCGATGATCCAAGTCTGCAAATAACAATTTAGTGCTGGGGCTATATGTATTCCAATGCATTGGCATGTACAGTAGTCGCACCGTATCATGCAGGCCCGCGTATAGCAGCCTGGGGTGAATTCCACACATCGTAGACACATCGAAAGGGCTTACGTATTTTGCGAAACGATATGAATGCATGACGGAATAAAGCGTGTAATCCCAAGGTGTTCTGTTTCGTTCGTTTCGCAAAATACAGTAAGCCCATCGCGAAAGTAAAAGTATGATAGGGTGATAAAGGACCAAGCCAAGTACATTCGTCAGGATAATTGCATTTGACCGTATGGGGCAGTGCAGGCAGCACGAGAAGCCGAAGGCTCGAGTTTGCTGCTTACTGCATGGACCATACGGTCAAGGCAAAATTTATTACTGTCGAAATGCACTTGAGCGTGCGTCCTTATCCGTCATATAGACTGAGAAAAGCACTAGTATAATATCATTAGCATTAAAATTAATAATATAACGAATTCTATCTAAATTTTGAAGAAGTTTTTTGGGTAAAATAAATTAAATGAGAACACTTCTATACTCCAGACATACTGTCCAAAAGTTCTACCCTATAAATAGTGCACAAAAAAAGACCTTGGACGCAATCATTGTGCTAGGTTGTTTTGAAATGATCTGAAGTGCGAGCAAAAAATCAGACTCTTAAGACGCTTAGAGTGGCTAATTTTATTTCTCGCACCTCCATGGCAGTTTCAAAACAAAACCAATTAGTGATGAAGCGCGTCCAATGAAATGAAAAGAAGATAGACTTTTCGCAATGCCCTTTTTCCAAAACAAAAACCATCAGTGAAGATGGCATATAAAAGGCATATGGAATTTTTTCTACCAATTCACAATGCCCGACTGTGTTTAGATGTTACAAAGACCAACGCAGACAGATAATGTAACAAAACAGACTGGTTCTGCATCTGGAGACCGGGTGTGATTTGTGAATTTTGGGTTTTTGAAGTACACTAATTCTCATGGGCCTACTATTATATAGCAAAAAGAGGTATAGTGCCCATTTCTCTAAAGTCCGTTACAGTGATGTCATTGACGCAGCTTGTACTCAATTGCGTCAGATGGTATGCCATCTTTGTGCGCGAGTGTAAAAAACGCGTCGCTTTAAGCCAGCGCGAGCGGTTAATGGTGCGGCCACATCAAATCTCGCGCTGGACGTACGGCACAGAAGTAGGGAAGTTCCGTATAGCAGCTAAGTCAACTTTCTGAGAAGTTTTTCTATATTTGAATGACAAATTATTAACCTAAGAGAATTTTATAGTACGATCGCAAGATTAAATGTCAAACGTATCGTCCTTTGAGAGTACAAAAAAGCTTGGTCTCGTTAATTAAGATATACGAGTTTCGGAAGAAAACAGTTTACAAAATCCATCTTTGGAATGGGTCTGCGCATGTGAATCAACTAATACTTTAAACGAGAAACCAATATTTTTCAACAACAATAATTAAGTTAGACTGACACCATAGATTGTCGATACTTAAGTCGTAGAGGGTATTTATTATACAATGCAGACATGTTACGTGATATTGAGCAGTACGTCGATATCAATGATTGACGGTATTTTAGTAGTTAACAGGAGTTGTGACTTGTGGTGACCCGCGTGCATATCTGATGGCCCGTGCATTATCTGATGACCACCCGTGAATTATCTGACAGAGCCCAGTGCATTCGTGAAAAACTAATGCACGCTGAAAAAACAACGAGGTAATCTTAAGAAACGAGAAGTATATGGATTATATAACAGTAAACTACGGCGGGGGATGGGTCTACAACGTGTGGAAATGTTTGTGAACCATGCATGAATTGAGGGTGTGGCAAAGGAGGCTCATATTTAATTAGTAAATTCACTTTAGCTAGTATTAGTATTAAAATAAAATTTTTTAGGTTTTTTCTTTTTTTAAATTTGTGTCAAAAAAACCCCACAGAAATGTGGTAAAATCATGCACGTACTTGCGTAGTTTTTTACTGAGTTGTTTAGTAAAATCATTAGTTACATTAATTGTAAAAAAATTACATAACAATGATATGTAAATGTTTCATAAACAATTAGGATCTATTGTATCTAATCTGTGGTGAAAATATTAAAATAACTAAGGTGTAAATTTTCTTAAATATTGGTTAGTAAATATGACAATATTTTACAAAACTCACAAGTAAAATTTAATAACACATGTTATGTAAACTTTCACATAGAGTTCTGTACGAACACAGAATTATGTAAAATTTTACCACAAGCATAAGTGTGTAAAACCTTTTTCTCAGTGTAGAACCTCAGTCGAAAGGTGTATGGAACGCTTTGATATATGTTCCAACGTAGCAATTTGAAAATTAGAAATGTGTTATCGATGAATAGGAAAGGCTTCAAGCTAGATCTAAGACAATCGCCACATTGGACTTAGGTCCGCGTTTGGGAAAGACATGCACAATATTAACCCAGACACTGCACAGATGTAAGGTGGTTCCATCACTATTTCGAAGAGAATAGAAGTTTATCATTAAGTCAGTATTCTGGCTTTGCATTAGTTTTGACGTGCTTTAGGTGAATTTGACTAAAGGGTAGCTTGTAATACACAGCAAAATTATACATAGCAATATTTAAAATATGGTGTGGGATTGTATGACGTCTCGTAGGCGTCAAAGTTCAGAAATTACCTTTCAAACACAAATAAATGAGAGCCTTGTGCACAAGTGATATAAATTTATAGAGAAAAAACAGTTTTAATGATCTTTAATTGGTTTGGTTCAAGAATTTGGTGTGCCCAAACAACATTACATAGTAAGATAGACACAATTTATAAGATTTAAACTTATAATTTAAGCAAAGAATGTCCACCGTGCCACAAGAAAGCGTTGCAGTTCAACGATAACATGTCCCCTTCCACGAGCGAAGACTCCAAAATGAAAGCGCATAAGTTCACATAGAACTCCTCAGGTAATATCTTCCATGGGAATCTGACAGTCCTGAAGGAATTTTGTCCAGCAGTTCAGAAGACGACGGAGTTTTCCCTCGACTACACTAATATTCTGCAATATACAGTCCAGGTATTCTACCACCATCAGTCTTTCGCTAATGTCCTCATTTAGGACCACAACTGGAATCCTTTTGATCCAAAACTGAGCCTTCGGGCTTAAAAGACGACAGCACACGGATCAGCTATTAAGCTCCTGCGGCATCCAAAATAATAAAAACATCTGGCATATGAAAGCTCAAAATCTACAACTATTTAGATGTTAAAACTAGCTATGAAAATAAGTTATACGTTATACTTGTCCTGGTTTACTACTTGCTGGCGAAAACAAAACTTTGCAAAAACTCAGCTTTAATATCATTTCACAAAGTTCCCAAGTCTTAAAAGGGAGATATTAACAACAGCATGTCATGCCATACACATAAACCTACGCACTGTCAATCAGATTTCACAAAAAATTACATCACCTGAATTGCCTTCATTTCACATTTATAACTCATTGGGAAATTTCCCGGATCATGCCACTGTTGTGATCTCAAGCATAAAACAAGTTGACTCAGTACATATTATGATTAATGAAAAGAATAACGCGATTGTTGTATGTATATTAGCAAATAATAAAATTTGTAGGCATACTTGTTTTAATTAAGCTATTACGAACGGTGCAAAATGGGCTGCATGGTACCCAGTTTTAAAAGTGACACTGATAGTCTAGGCCATTGGAAGAATAGAGATATATTTTACACATAAAAAAGCTTAAAAATAACATACCCAAAACAGATAGGGACATTGATATGAGGATAAAGACATCCAGGTAATTTGTAGGCCAACTTTTAAGTTTCCCATAACTTTAATCAACAAATGTGTATATTACATGAATATTTTTGACTCGTACTCACTGATATTAAAACCACAAAGGTTACAGACCGGTCAAACGGTATGCATAGCGTGAGAAACATGCATACGGAGTGTGTGTTCTTGTGTTAAAAGCCATTTTCGTCGTCTGCTGAATTTCACGTCGCCGGCGAGGGCTTTTGTATTTAAAAGCTTTACAACCATGCAAAAATATCGATTTTGAAAAATCTTGAGGGCGCACTATTTTTCAAATGTGCCAGTGTCTCTTTAAGAAAGGGGTCGCGAAGTTAATTAAAATGAAAATGAAAGTACTTGTCTAAAAGGAAGAAACAGAATTAGCAAATAAGATAATTTAACTATGTCAACCAAGCCAAACGGATTTTGCAGTGTTTGATTAATCAGTTGAATTTGTATTTGATTAGTGAAATTTCCGCGCGCTTGGCGCAAATCAGTATAAAATTGTCACTTACAGGACTGTTCAAAGACCAAAAATGAACACGATTGTAATGAAATTAGTGATATGTTTGCACACTTCGTGCGCAATTGTTTTAGGAATGGAGAGCACCATGCCCTTAGAATCCCACAACCGATTTTTTTAAGGATTGCCCTTACTTCCCTGTCACCAGTAGATTCAGGGCTTCCGGTAGATATAGGCGACCTCGCTGCAAGCCCCTTCCATTGGCTTGAAAAATTGGCTTGCCACTGCCGAACCTCTCCACAACACCTTCAATTTTTTCTCGTCTGCTCATATTTCTTTTTGAGAATATATCATTTTGAGTAATGGGGTCGCCGCAAGCTAAGTGTCAAGAAATGGGGTCTCGATACAAAAAGGTTGGGAAACCCTGATTAGTACGTCAGAATTGTGCAAGTTGACACCATAATTATTCTCTTTGTTTACAGAGCTCTCTTGATCAGCTACTGACTCAGTGATGTCATCATTTACTGTGTCTCTTTTTTATACTTTTTGAGCATATTTATATACCTGTCCACTTTTACGTCTATAGTGTTTTGATTACATAATCAAGGTCTTCCACTTTCTTTTCAATCTCATATGGTCCAGAATATAGTCCATGAGCCAGTTTCTGCACGGGCCTTAAAATTCGAGTTTGTTGCACCCACCTAGTGATTAATTTTCCAATATATCACCTTGAAGGGGGTGTCCCCCTGACTAGGATTAGGTATGTTTCCGCCCCGAGAAGTTGCACATTAGCGCGTACTGCCTATTTCAAAATGGCCACCATTGTTTTATGAAAAACTGCTATTGTATTTTCATTATAGATAGGAATTTTATCCAGGACTAAACGAAATAAAGTTCTACCTTCCTGAAGTGGGCTTAAACATTTAATTGTCCAAGATGGCCGCCGGTTGGAGGCATGTTTTGTTAAATGTACTAAAATTGCCAAATAGATGGGGTAAGAATGCGAGTAATATTTTGAGAGCACCAAAAAGAGATTTAATGACATTTGTGTATTGCTGACATGATCATAACTCATGATGGCGGCGGTTATGCCCGATCCGGGGATATAAATCAAGAAGAAAAACACCCTTGCACATCTTTTTCGACATAATAAGAACCATAACGAAAACTATTGATAACATTTTCCCGCAATTTTCTCTCGTACATATGGACAATTGCAGACCAATCAACACTAGTTGACGCTGGGAAGGGAGCTGATCTAGGCCAGTAGAGAGAGAAGGAGGTCTGGTGGTACAAGTCAGAAACAAAGATGACACTTGATGTGCTCCAAAAGAAACTTAGGACACCATATTTAAATTTTCCTCTTCTATAGACATTTTTTGTCACTTCTTCATAAGCATATTTTTATTTTTACTGGGAACACCTATGACGTCACTGATTAGTCCTTAAATACATCACACCCATTTATTAGGATTTTTATTGTATCAGGTTGATCTGAGCTTTTTGTCTTCCTATGAACTATTATAGGTCAGTTTAAACTACGTTTATATGGCCCAAGTAGTAACAGGCTATAGTAACGGCATTCTTTAGGACAAGTCAATATCCCACTTTAAATGTTTTTTTAAAAGTTTAATATGTGTAAATAGCCTGGCTTTTAGAAAGTGCTGTTTAAAACGTCGAAAAGATGGTATAGGCTGCTTTTCTTCCTAGTTACGTACCCTAGAGCGAATATAATCCCGCCCATCTTTAAAAACAAGCCTGTACCTAAAATAAAAATGCCATAAAGAATCCTTTTTGGACCCCAAAATGTCACGCTGGTTCTTATTTCAACAATTTGCCACTTAAGTTCATTTATCAAAATTGCCTTCCTTTGCGGCGACCATTTTTTGGACGCCTCGATTTTAAGCCCCTAAGGCAGTTAAAAACTTGGTTTTAGTGTATTCGTGATAAAATTTGCTATCTTTTAATGAATAAAAATAATAAAACAATGGCGGCCATTTTGAAATGGAAGACACGCCTGACGTGGCAGCTTTTCGGGGCGGAAACATACCAATACTATTCAGGGGTATACCACTTCAATGTGATATATGGGAAAATTAGTCACTAATTGGGTGCAACGGAAAATCTGATGATAGCAGCTCATGAACTATATACTGACTTGCAAGGATAACCCTCTGTATTGAATGCTTCTGTTTCGGCATCTTTGTCGCATCCCAGTTTTTCATCTTTGCCTGGTTCTGTCTGAGATTTTGTTTGGCAATTTAGTGGGCTCCTGGAGCTTAATTGTGTCCTGAATTGAGACACATCTTCTAGCATTCACATAAGTTTCCCACATACTACTTTTCTTTCAGTAGTTTAATGGCCCGTTTTACTTTGTGACCAAATACCAACTCGAATGCAATGAACCCTTTAAATCATCTTGTACAGCCTCTCTGGTAGAAAATAACAGGAGATAAACTCCCTCATCCCAACCCGCTCAAATCCAAAGCCTATGTTTTGATCCGTAGGTTTTCATGTTTGTTGGTAACATCTCTAGGCCCTGAGGTTTCTTTGATACCAGATAAAATGAGTACAAGGATAGACAAAGAACCGAAACAAAAGTTCACGAAGGCTAAGAGAAAACAAATCCGCAAGTCGGCAATCACAACCACGTTTGCCGATACTCAACACGCGCCAGCGATTGGACAGTGCAAAATTTCTAGATAGAGAATATGACAGAAACACGCGGATGGATAAATGAAGCTGTTTGGTTCAGAAAGAGGGCGCACAAGTCTTTAATCTAAGTCATGTATACGCATCAGCTTCTACAAAGAACGTCGCACTCTGGGAATGAAACAATGTCAACAGCTCCAGACACCATGCTCATCCACCAAGGCACAGTTTCTGCGTTGTACTTGTACATACATTGAGGTATTGAAGAGGTATTGGTGAAAGTACTCGTAATAGTAGCAGTAAAGGCAGTAAGGGGTTACACTGAACTATGGAAAATATTGAACTGACCTTGTTGTTGATCTTGTGTGTATATCCAAAACCAAGGGGTAGATTTCTAAATGCATTGGTGACTGAAAGCTACTGAATTGATCCAAGGGAATTGAGCTTTTACTGGCTCATAGTGAGAAGAGTGCAGTAGCTGTAGCAATGCTTACTGCTGGTAAATGAAAGGCGATTAAAGTTGATTTGTACACATATACTGTTTTTCTCAAGAATTATTTTTGTTTTGAATGATTTTGCACCTTAAGTAGGAAAAGTTAAAACGCTCGTGGTTTTGAACATTAATGGCAAGGTGCACATCCTTTGCGCTTTCGGACAAAATCGCCGTGTGACTTTATAAGGCAATATATGTATACTCATCCCATAGAAACCCGTGCAACCGATTGGAATGTATGGTAGAGCAAAAGGGACGCTTCGCCACTTCCGGTATATTCATCGGCTCGCTATTCAATCGCGTGGAGTTGCCTATCCAGTGGTGTAGAGATCATGAGTAGCCCGCCTAGACTGTACGAATCTGTAGGGAAACGTCTCCAGCAGTATCGATTCACAAGTATCGTGACCGCATTACCTTGTGCACATCTCGGTTAATTTTTGAATGCTAATCCGGGACCACACAGATAACAACACAACAGGTGGTATCAATGGCACGAGACATAGGTATCAGTTATCGCTTACGCGAAAACCGCAGCCGCCCTTATCAGAGTGCCCAAGATGGGAAATAAGCAATCGCAATAAATAAAAGACGGGAAGGAAAGCTAAGAAATCAAATTGTCCTTGTGATTTCTTCCTCGTGTGTTGTTTGTTTCTTTGGTTGGTTGGCAGTGGCGTCACCAGCTCATCGGGTGGGGGGGGGGGGGGGGGCAGGGGGCGGCAAGCCCCCCAACAGACCCCTTTTGCCCCCCGCCCCCCCCCCCCTTACAGCACCCCTCCAACCTTCACGACTTACTTTTTTGTACGTGTCCTAATGGAGAAGGACCCAAATTTGGCCCCCACAAAAAAAAGAAGCCTTGGCAAGTTGGGCACCCCTTCAGCTCCCCCCCCCCGCCCCCGCCCCCCCCCCAATGTTGCAAGGCTTTGTTACGCCACTGGTTGGTTGTAATATTTTCCTTCCGATTAAGGATGGGCTGATCATTCTGAAATAAATATAGGCCCTACTCATGCATACTGCACGTGCCACACAACCATCACAAGCCTTCCATTTTATTTAACAAAATTAATACCAAAGCCCAGTGGTGTCCATTCTTCCAGTAAACATGAATTATTTCCCACTGCTATAACAGCTTTCCTGAAATCTTTCCCCACTTCATCGCAATTGCAATGTACAGCTATCTGTCCATCCCAACGACCCTAAATCATCTTGTTGTGAACAGGTAATTAAAATTGTATGTTCAAATGGGTTAGCTAGTAAATTATCATACTTGTATTTTCCTACAAAGTAAAGGTCAATCCCATTACCCGATTTTTTTTTGCTTTCCATGCCTTTCCTTCCCCTGTCACTTGTTAATGTGAACATGATGGTTCTATACGTTTTGTTTTTGCTTTATTTTTGGTGATTTCTTTTCCTTTTCATTTTTAACTATTTTAAAATAACAAAACTGGAACTCAATAATCCAAAATAACAAATTATTACCCAAAAGCATTTGCGCGAATAGGCTGCTTGTTTAAAAAATGAATAATTATCACTCTAATCAATAAACAAACGTCCTCACCCTTTTTGTGACAGGAGGCATCTGGACACCAAGAGAAAGCCCTGTCCCTCCTGTACCCCCCAAACCACAAGGCCCTACGCAGGGGGGGTCCACTTCTGCTTGATTTTTTTTAAATAAAAAAAAGGTCCATATTTATAGAATTTCTGACAAAAACACTAAACTCACTTTTGGGTGGATGAGTGTGCACAAAATTAAAAACGGAGCATTTTTGGATCACCCCTTTTACCAAAATAGTCTCCTTTTTTTCTAAAGCCCAAGAAGCCCTCCTCCCCCGCCCCTGCACCCCCCCCCCCAAAATCCCTGCGTATGGCCCTGCTTTCCAAACCAATGTTTCATTGAAAATGGTGCATTGCGGAATCTCTCCCTAAAAAAAACAATTACGTTAACATAACTGTTCCAAGTGCCAAAGAAAGTAGTGACAATAGATATGTTTTTCTCCCTGAAACTATTTGCACACTATTATGTCCATCCTAGAAGTAAACGAGACTCGTCGTCCCTCCGAGCCTCTTTACTTCTCTTTTCGTCTTTACATTTTCTCTTCTTCTTTTTCTTTTCAATTTTTCCGTTCTCCCTTCCCCTAAGGGGCCCAGGCGCGAGAAAGCGGAATCCATTGGTGTATTCGCATCCCTATACCAAACCACAAGCAGGGGAAGGCCGAAGACGGTCCATTTCCTGAATTTTTTTTTTTCGATTAATGTTCATATTTGGAGAAATTCGGAAAAGGGGAGTTCAAAAAGTACACCGTGTATATGACTTTACGGGAAAATATGTTGGCACGGAGTTGCGTTCTTTCCCAAAGGTTAACAATTTTCAAAGTCCCCTACCCCAAGAATCCTGTGTAATGGACCTACTTCCTTTTCTTAAATCCTCCTAACCATCCTTTCCGTCCTTATAGCTTGTGTAGCAGGATTAATTGGCTCCTTGGCCAGCCCGCCTGCGCCTTGGTACACAAATCCGTCGCCCATTGGGAAATTCTCCCCCCTCCCCTCCCGGGGCCAGTTTCTAAGGGTAACTTTACCGAAACTAGGTACCAACTAGTGCATCCCACCATTTTGGTGTGAGACCCTTCGACCTATGTGTTGACCTTTGACCACAGCCTTGTTCTGTGCCCAGGTCATTAGTTCTACGTAAATAAAATTGACCCCTAGATTACCCTTTGACCTTTTGGGTCACTCTAAACCTAATAACAAACGTCAGACTGTTCTCCCCTACTTCTCTAAATATTAGACCCATTAGCCAACCACCCCCCCCCCCCCCCCCCCCCCGGCACTCCCATCTTGGAGGCGACGCGTATAGTGCAAGGCTTTTAGACCACCCCCCCCCCGTTCAGTATCGTTGTCACACAAACACCCCATATTGTTAATTTCAATTTCACACCCAAAGTCCCCATATTTGTGAAATTTTCACACTGGTCAACCGACCCCTATTTTTGGAGAAGAACACACCAAAAGAACCTCTACTTTTTTAGAAAATTTTTGCAAAAAAATCACCTCCCATACGAAGACCCCATTTTGGAAAAATGTTTCCATATGTGTCACTCGGAAACCCTTATTTTGGCTATTTTTGGCTATATCTCACCCAAGGAAGGCGGCCCTAATCTTTTTTCTGTCACCGAAATGCCCCTGGGCTTGGAAGCACGAACCTAACACGCATATCCATTTCAGATGTGAGTGCCCCCCACCCCCCTTTTAGCCCTTGTCAAATTAACGAAATGCTAGCCGGACAGACAAGACATATCTGGTTTTAGTAGTTAGATATCTAAGGATTTGCGATACGAGCAATGAAATATTGTCTTCATCAAGCTTGCATTTAACTTAGATGGCATTAGGCGCAGGGATTTGAATTCAATAAAATTACATTGAGATCTTTATTCAATAGTGAGTGACAACTATCAAAAAATAAAAATGATTTTCTCTCTATAAACGTATAGTAATATGAGCAATATATCCGGATATTTGACTGATAATAAGAATAATACATAACACTACTTTTTTTGATTAGAGTTGCAATAAACATGCATCATCATCATAAAGTCAAATAAACATCAAACCGAGAAACATCCGTTTACTTAAGAGGCCGAACACCTGCCTGAGGCCTCCGAAAAACAATGTGCCGCGTGCGACAAGAACCCCCAGGTGGTTGTCACCGCTCTCTCGAGTTCCCAGGGCCCGTTTTAAATCCTTCGCCAAACCCAAAAAACAATAAGAGCTGGTCCGCACTGATTGGGTCTGGCTAAGTTCCTCGTCGCACATACGGACGTCGACAGACCGTGGCGAGTATCCCAGAACCTGTGTTTTTGACTAATGGTTTGGTGGCGGAGTAACTTCCCCCCCGACTCGGTGGAGACTTTGAGACGTTTTCCCCTACAGATTCGGAGAGGGTCCACGGATATGGGTTTGAAGAAGTCCTAGTGTAAATATTTCACAGTCGCTTAGAGTGTTTTCAATCACACGTGGACCCGAGGGAGGGGTCTATGGTGAAGACTCGTAATAGTAGCAGTAAAGGCCGTTAAGGGGGTTACACTGAAATATGGGAAATATTGTAAACATTTATATAGATTGCTTTAAAGCAAAAAGTATTAAGTAAACGTCTGAAGCTATCAATGCTGTATGTTGCATAACCGCCATATCTTCCTATTGTATCAATTTGGCACGTAGGCCACAGTATTTTTACATGTGACCTCTCACACGCTTCATTGCATCTGCAATGCTATCACCTCGAGTTTCCATTGATCCTATATTATTACGCTGCTTTTGTAAAATAAAGAAAGAGGAACTTAAAATACGTTTTCACTTTTCTTACCAATCTGTTGTCGGTATGTTGAACCCGGATTCAATGAAATCCTGTTACGGCCTTATATGGAACTCTTTCCATTCATAACTGGGTATAGTTAACGCCACGACCGTGCATGACGTGCTCTCTCTCTCTCTCTATATTTTAAGGGTATATGCAATGTTATTCTGCGGCCTTACCCCTTTTTTATCGAGAATCCATTATTTATTGTTATTGTCTGTTCTTTAAAGCTAGCATATAAAATATCTATTCATTAACCTGTCTAATTCTAACGATTTACATTGTCATTACAGCTTTACATCATGCCCCTTCACCGTTTCGTATGTGGTTGTTCGTATTTGTTTCTTTCTGCTTAAAGGTAGCAATGTACCTGCACTATCACTCGAAACTGTCTTTGAAATGTCTGTTATTTTGATTTTTTTTCTACGAAACCAAAATTCTGTGACTCGTTTTTAATTTTCCATCCAAGTAAAGTGAATTTTTTTTCTAACGTAAATGGTCCAGATTTATGGGATATCGTCCTACTGATATTTTGTATTGAATTCGAAGTAGGTGAAACCCAAATAAAGTTGGATCTAAAGTCAACCCGGTGGGGGGGGTTAGAACATAATGTTACCCGCGTCTCATGGGCCTGCTACAACGGTAAGAATAGCGCACTCAAATTCAGTTTGACTCTTCACGCAACATTAATTTCAAGCTTTATTCCGTTATCGCTATGGAGCCCCGGCTGTGGCTCCCGCCAGACTATAATCTGCTTTCACACCGGGGGTTAACCAATGATTCCAAACTTCATTTTTTCCAGGACTTTCTACGGGACAGCAATTTTGGAATCACGAGTTTGTTTTTGCAATACACTGTTGAAAGTCATAATACGCCGAGGATTCTAATAAGTACGACAATTGATACCCCAGTTGATGTCCAGGTTCTTGTCACTGGAATCGACTTTGTGTCCTAATACAAATGTTACAAGATCAACGCACACTGAGATAATCCTACCGACTTCAGCTCAACTATCTGGACATGGTCTCCAACCGAACTATTATAGTAGAAATCCCTCGGTCCTTTGTTCAGTACATGGTAGGATTATGACTACTCTAATCCCTTATGGTTTTCTTGCGCTACCTAACAGTCAGCAAGGTTTAGAGTATTACATATCTCTCCACACCATGGACATATGGCCAATCGCAGTTCTCTGTCTCTTCACAAGCAAAGGAGACACGGGTTCACATAGAAACTGCTCAAGGTGCGATCGAGGATATAGTACTTCAACCGTACGAGTCATACCAGTACCTTTCGGGTACAGATCTTACTGGAACCCGAGTAGAAGCTGATAACCCCGTTACTGTCATGGCGGGCGTAGATAAAGCTATTATACCTGTAGATATAACGGGATGGGATTCAATACTTGAACAACTACCTCCAATAAATCTTTGGGGTGTACAGTTTGTGGTGGGACCGTTCGCTGGAGTACCTGCTGAATACCGGTTTCGTATAATAGCCGGCAACGAAACAGTTCAAGTTACAGTGTCTGGCAGTAGTATCCGGATATTAAAGAGAAATTTCTACGAAGGAAGCGGCAGTGGGGTTACCACAATTACATCTGACAAGCCGGTTCTGGTTGTTCAGTATATGCCAAATGGTTCACCCGGTGCTGCGTGTATGGTGCTTGTTTCGCCCAAGCAACTGTATGTAGGAAATATGATGATATTCCCGGTTTATCCGGCTACGTTTAGATATATTACACTTATCGTACATTGCGACATGTTGGAAGGATTTATTTTAAATGAAGACGAGTTGATTAAGAACTGGGATATGTTAAGCACAACAGACGGAACAATGTGCGCCCTCAGTAAACAGGTTGAAGAGGGTACCTATAGAGTAAGGAATTCCAATAAAGAAGTCAGGTTCACCGGTTATGTGTACGGCTACAATTTTGCTTACGCGTACGCTTATCCGGCTGGAGTTGGCTATATACCAGACGGTAAGTCTGTTTACTGCTTTGCAATATTTTCTTTATGCTTGGTACCAGTCCATCCTGCATATCACCTTATACTACAAACCAAAATTAAAATCGAGGTTAATACACACACTGGTCAAAAGTATTGCAACATGCAGAAAAAAGATTTCATAATCACAAATTGATTTTAAATTGTACCATGGGTTTTTTACTACATATTACGTAATTAATGCTAAAATTGTGTTTTTCAAACAGAGGTTTATTCCCCAGAATCCTAGAGAAAAACGTTTGATTACATCATGTTCCTTCAAAATGGCGGGTTAAAATAGCTGGGTAACGTCAACTTGCCGATTATACACCAGAAGGAATGCAGACACAGGAATGCCAAAATTGGTTTCAAACATGTCAAACACCCGCTAAATCAATTGTAGGGTGTGGTAGGGTTTACTTAAATGTTTACGGGAGAAAATCGGAATGGTTATAGGGACTGGAAATGAGATAACGTCAATAGAAGATGGTATCACGTCCATCACAGTTGAATTCAGGAAACTGAATGGCGAGAAAGAGGCCTTTGAAAACAATATTTAATCACACCGTTGACATTATGCTGTTTTTCACGGAGTGTGAATGTTACTAGTCTTTACAATACTTTCTGAGTGTCGTTACGTTATTCCAAAATTGAACAAAAATATTTAGAATAATTTGAGTAAAATCCCAAACCGTTACTTTTTACTCATCTGTAACTCTATCTGACAGTGCTTGATTTTACAGCCTTATTTAAAGGTTAAAGCAATAATAGCACTTTTTGTTGAGGAGTGCCCCAGTTCTGAAATATTATGATTTTTTGCACAGTTATGCTTGTACTTAAAACCATACCTATGAAGGGTAAAGCTCAGACTACTCTATGTGTCGCAAAAGAAGGAATTTTGTAATTTGAATTTGGTAAGCAAGATTAAATTCCACTGGAGTTTTGCTAAAAGGGAACCAACCTTTCTAGCAAACATAAACCGACTAATTCCAAGCCGATACCACAAAAATGACGCAGGAGCAAAAACAAATTCTTGAGGGCAGCAAGTTGCCACATACTGCGAACTTTGACAACATACTTTACCAGGAGTTTGACAACATATACCTTACCAGAAATTGCGCTCATTTCATTTATGTTAATTGAAATGAGCACAAAGAGTGGTTCAACATGACCGCTTTTAAGCATTTTAGCTGGTATTATGACATTTTGGCAATCATTATCTTTCAGTTGCACTACATTTCGACTCGGCTACTGTTTCAGTCAGTGAAGGAGATGAAACTCTTACCTTAGTGGTTACTAATGAAGGTGGTGAATCTACTATGATAAGTAAGTTTGTGAAGCAAAAACAATCAATTTGTTAATACAATATGAATGGTATATTTTTAAGGTCAATTATATGATGTAACATGACAGTTTTAACCAATCAACATTTTTAGAATTTATGTAAACTACTTGTATATCGGTGGTTGACAAGCAGAGAGACAACTCACTTTTAGCTATTTTGAGATTGTGGCACCAAAATAATCTATAACACCACGGCTCCTTAAAACCGTAAACTTATTTCAAATTCCTGTTGCATATAAATCACAACAACACTTTGTCATATCTCAATGGAGACCAACACAGGGCCTTACTTCTATGTTAATTTTTAAGACTTGTTTCTCAACCATCGATTTAATGCATTACAGATCTGTACTTATTACATAATTCTATAAAACCTATTAAGCGAATGTGTAAATTATGCAATTACCCACCAATATTGTGCAAAATTAAAATTCCATTATTTACTAACCTCAAGTGGCAAACCATGATGAAATGATAATGATGTAAAGTAGTAGGTTTTATTCTTATATCCGTTCATTTTAGCACTTGCCACGATAGACATTGAGACTACAGAAAACTTTGATTATACATCCAAAGACGGACAAGTGCTGGAAATAGGAGGATACGCCACTGTAACCTTTGATATTGACATCACAGACGATAACAGTGCTGAATGGCCTGAGAGGTTTGATGTAACGTTTATGGAAGGCGGTACTGACAAGTTGATAACGTGCAGGGTGACGATACTTGACGATGATTATGGTAAAAAGCACAGTTTAGAATGTTATTGGTATTTACTAAATTTAGTCAATTGCAAATGGTTTGTTTAAAACCATTTGCCTTAGCTATCTTGGTCCATTCAGTTGACCCTCGCTCAGTCAGGTCTCACGACCTTGCTGTGAAAATCCCAAGGTCCAACCTGGCCTCCCACAGAAGATCATTTCCCCCATTCTCTTTAGGCTTATGGAATGCCCTTCCTGCTCATGTAGCATCAATCCAGACCTTTCAGAACTTCAAAAGGGGGATTAATCGCTATCTTGGCGCCAATCCGCCAACGTTACTAATTAGATAACTGATGTTAATGTCCTGATTAGCCTTGACACAAAAATATTATTATTATTATGGTTGTGGTTGTTATTATATATACTATATACTTCTCGTGTTAGATTATCTATTGTTTTCAGCGTGCATTATTTTTCACGAATGCACTGGGCTCTGTCAGATAATGCACGGGTCATCAGATAATGTACGGGTCATCAGATAATGCACGGGTCATCAGATAATGCACGCGGGTCACCACAAGTCACAACTTCTAGTAGCAACTAGAAATACCGTCAATCACTTAATATCGACTTACTGCTCAATATCAAGTAACATGTCTGCATCGTATATATACCCTCTGCGAACTTAGTATCTACAATCTATGGTGTCAGTCCTGACTTAGATTATAGTGTTGAAAAAAATATTGGTTTCTCGTATAAAGTATTAGTTGAATTCACATGCGCAGACCGTTTCAAATAATGTGATTTTGTACTGTTTCTTTCCGAAATGCGTACATCTTAATTAACGAGATAAAGCGTTTTGTACTCTCAAAGGACGATACGTTTGACGTTAAATATTTATCTTAAATATAAAATTCCTTATGTTATATTGTCAAGTTCGAAGCCGTTCAGAAATTTAGCGCTAAAACGTAGGGACGCAGAGCGAGGAGGAGATTTGTTGGGAGCACCGGTAAACCGCACACGCTGGATTAAAGCGACGGCCGTTTTTACACCGCGCACAAAGATGGCATACCTTGACGCGTGCGTAAAAAGCTGCGTCAATGTTATGACATCCCTGTACGGAGGTTAGTAGAGAAATGGACTATATCTGTTCTATATAAATAGTAGGCCAATAAGAATTAAGTATAATTCAAGAAACCCAAAATCACAAATATAAAATCGTTTTCAATGCAGACACGAAACCAGTAATGTTGTGGTATGCATGTATGCGTTGGGCCTTGGACATCCTACTACAGTGGGCGTTGGAATTGGTTAGAAGAACATTCATAGCCATTTATATAGGCAAATCGTCACATGATGGGGTTGTTTGAAAAAAAAGTAAGGGCAGAGCAGTGCGAAAAAGGGTTATCCTTCTTTCAATTTTCATGACGCGTTTCATCCTAATGGGTGTTTGAAAACTGCCAGGGGAGGCGTATGAGGTCAGTGCAGGCAGCCATCGACCCTTCGGTTCGGGCTTATCGGGCTGCCTGCATGACCCAACGGTCGCGTGCGATAATACTGTCGAATGCACTAGGCTAGGGCCTAATCATTATCATAGGATTGTTAAACCCATCCTGTCACCTCTAATACTTTTCCGAGGTATTGGCATGAAGAGGGGATGTGTGCAGTGGATGGATGGGAAAATTAATTTCCACGACTAAATTATTGAAGCGTAAAGTCCGATAGCAGAGAGAAAAATCAATCTGTGCTTACCATTAAATCATTCAAGTCACGTAAACGCATGAAAGTTAGCATTAACTCTCAAAAACATTTGACTAAGCTTTGCCTCGCATTTGCTCCAATTCCATGAAACAGGTGAATTGAATGTTACTGATTTTGAGAGCGCCCATAGTTAAAAAGGGCTGTGTGTGGATACAAAGGAACACAAAGTTTGCACTCCCATGCATGTAAACTTGAAAGGCCAGCACCGATAGATTATCTTAGTTCATTCATGAAACAGTTGAACCGGCGCACATTCTGCCTCCTCTCACCCATCTAATCGACGCCTGTCCCAAAACTTGTCTTGACGGTGAACGATGGGTTGAATTACTATAATAGTGGATGCATGAGGTAATAATGAGTTGTAGGACGGGCTGTCACTAGAGCAATCCTGTTACAACAAATCTCGAAATTTGCAAAAATTAATATCCCTTTATTATTTAAATAAAATTAAATATTACACAAAAATAACTTTTCTATGCATAAAACAAAGGTAAATTCACCGAAGGTACATAATGGTGTGATTATTCTTATTGTTGTTGTTATTTTACTTTCACCCTGATACTCGGTAAAACGGTGACTTGCCCGATGATCGTTCCACACGACCACCCTGTCTTTGTCAAACTGATGATAGTTTATTATTTCGGTGGTCACGGAACATCATTTTGTTGACGTCATGTGAAGATATGATGTAATCAATGCAATGGTGCAAATTCATGACGACTTTGGTCTAAGGATATTCTATTATTATTTTACATACAACGGATTCAACATCAGAACATCAACTTTGCCAGACAGAAGGTAAGTTTTTAAATTTAGAAACCAGTTTTAAGTGCATTACTTTATGTAGAACATGATAAAACATCAAAAACCACATAATTGGAAAAGGGTTCACCAAACAACAAGCAGGCAGGAACGCGATTGGAGACACCTGTTCGCATTTCATCCCCAAAGAAACAAAAATCAGTTTTGTTAAATGAAGTAGTTTTTAAAATTACAAAATATTAATTATTTATATTGATGATAAAATAAGAGTTTTATATTAAAAGTAGATTGCAGTATAGAAAACTCCGCATACAATAGCGAAGAGGTATCAAATTGCATTAGCAACTTTTTATGTACCTAATAATATTCTGATTGCTAAAAAGCAAAGCGAGCCGAAGAAATAAATCCTCCTTTTTTCACAAGACTGAGGTAAAACGCGGCGCCGTGTTAAAACATGGGAGGAGTGTCGTCCGGGTATGTTTATATTTTATTATATTTAAACCATACCATTTCAGTATGAACACTATTTTTCCAAATTAGAGGCTCCATTTTGGCTGTGCTTTTGCCCATTTTTTTCTATTGGTCCTTGTCACGATTTGAGTAATTCAGTAATTATTGTTCGCGGTTAATATAGTTTTGCTTATTTTGATGGGTGTTATATTTTCGCGGTTATTTGGGAATGTGTAATATTTTATATAAGAGATTTTTTACCCATTTTAACATGAATTTATAAGCAATTGCCTGGTTGTCCGTTTTAATCTATTGGGCTTTTTTAATTCTATTTTTGTATTGATATTGTAATATCCCAACAAGACGGAGCGATCAGATGGTTTTTCATGTTCAATCGAGTATCCTTGCGCAAATAATTCAGATTTAATTTATTATTAAATTTTTTATATTGAATATTATTAATTAATATTATATTATTAAAATAATATATTAATATTTATTTATTTAAAAATTAATTTATATTAATTTTATTATATTTTTATTATAATTTTCATATATTCCGACAAATGTACCGACTGTACAGCAATCATGAAAGCTGCATCTTTCATTCCCTGTGCTAATTTACAACGTATTCACCCAATACCCGAACGAAGTGCTAGAGAAAATATATCATGCGAATTCATCACCAGTCGCCACAAGCCTCGTCTTGCTACTTAAAAAAATAAAAATAAACTGGCAAGTATTTACATAGCGCTTTGCAAACGTCTCAAAGCGCTTCATTTAAAAATTCGCTGTAATAGGATATGTCACATTTGTACATTTCGGCACACAAGATGACACCACTAACAGCTCCCCATGTCACTCCTGGGTAGAGAGAGACAAGGGAGATAAAGCGGTGGTGGTCTTGCCAAGGGACCAACACATTGGCCTCGCGGGCTCTACTCACATTCAAAACCGGTCTAATGACATGAGTCATGCCTTTTCCACTGGACCAAACGCCTCACTATCGGGGTCAGCAACATAAACATAAATATACGAGTGAAGTTCACAGCTTTGGCAGAACGATAGCGCAAATAATAAACATAGCGGCTTCCTTAATTCGGCTACCTACTGCCACGAAAGTTACACGTGAAACGAGATTTCTTAGCAATGATACTCCCAAATTGTCATGAAAACCATCTGGTGCATCTTATTTAGGGCTATTTCATTAAATATGTGCGATAGATTCATGCCAATAAATCCTTAAGAGACACGTCACTATCTGCGCCTGCACACTTACAATCTCGATAAAACTAGCTAGTTTGATTTTATATTAAGAATTCATTTTTGGGGGCATTTTAATAATTAACTTCGTGTAACAAGAATATGAGAAGAAGGAGATGGGTTCACCTTACTTCAAAGATAAACTGTTCATTTGCCTATTCATCTTAATTGCCCTAAAACCGATTGATTGGATCAAGACATGCGCTACTGCCGGAGAACTTACATAGACCTGTCATTAATCCCAAAAATATTCCATTCTTCAGTTTCAACTAATTTTGCATTGCACAGAACCATACCATGGTCGTGAACCAGTAAAGCGAAACGTAACTCTTCTGCATCACTTACGATACCTTTGACCCCAAATTTTCAAAAGCATTTGAACATACTTTTGACACTTCGGACCAAACCGGTGTGGTTGGGGTGAATATCAAAATGCATTGATCTAATCATATCCATCAATCCATATTTCACAATGAATAACCCGGATATGTATAATCAGGCTTAAAATAAGACATCACTTTATTTGACCTCAAAACATTAAATCAAGGTTTAGCTGAACCACAAAAGGGGTGATTTTGCTGTTTTCTTTCGTTAAAAGTTCCTGTTTTTTTCCTTTCCTCAAAATTAATTTTGCCAACGAATAAAAATAATTATTGGTCAGAACAAACGCGGAGTTCCTTACCAACAGAGACATTTAGACTGGAAATTACTAAACTGTTTTAGTAGCCCTTTGTGTCAATACTTCCTGGTGTGGAACTTTTCCAACTGATCAAGCTTGAGTCGGATGAACAAAGGTTACTTCAAAGTCCAATCGAGCGGCCCTTGAAGTTTCCCAACAATGAGCCGGTGAATGAGAGTAATCCTGTGTAATCGGATTTCAAAATCGAAGCATCTCCTTCTTCTTTCTCATCTTCTCTGGTGTAACGCTAAAGTTCCTTTACCCTAACATAATGTTAAGTCTTGAAGGTGGGTGACCCGATCGACAACCTCGTCTCCCACTTTACTCCATCAAAATGGAGATTTTGGTATCAGAAGTTCATATTTTTTCATTACCGGTACCCCAGTGAAATTTTAGACCCAGGAAATGTATCCTTTTGATTTTATTGAACAAAAAACAAAAAAGTCTCACAAGTGTGGTATATACCACATTTATTAACATACACACTGTCTATGGGCCACTTTAGTACACATTTTTGCTTCTACTATCCAAACGGCTGTGCCGATTTTAACTCATAATTTGTAATCAAATGGTTTTGGTGATATGCTTCAATGTGAAGGATAAAACATGATATGAAAATTTGGATCATAATCGGGTCACCGTCACCCACTTTTAAAAATGTTTTATGCTACACAGCAAAAATCAGACTTTAGCTATTGTGGTTTTGCAAATTGAATTGCAATTGTTTATGAAAGATTTTATTATTATTCTTATTAATTATTCGGTTTCAGTCAGCTCAACATCAATCCATCAGACTTTGCCCACAGAAGGTAAGTTCTTAACCAATGTTGAAAATGTGCGTTTATCAAATTGTGTTTTTACGCATTCGTAGATGAGAAGTTTCAATTATGATTATGAATTATGATTGGACTTTTTGTAGATTTCACAAAACAATTTGGGTGGGAGGGTCTCTACATTATATCAAGTCTTGAGAAACGATCATCTTTAAATAACAATTTTAGTAAGATGATCATAAAGAAAATTAACTACTTATTTGGGCACTACGATAACCATAAACATAAGCACAGCTTAATGTGTAACATTTACCTCTTGGGAATTCAAAATGTTTCCTTTGCCTACCCAAGCACAAGGACAAGATTAATATTATGTTGATCACTGAGAAAACCTGAACACAATAATGAAATTATTTTTCCAGGGTTTTCTACTGGACTGCAATTTTTGGAATCAAGAGTTTGTTTTTGCAATACCAACGGCAACGGATGGATTAAGTAATAATACGCCGAGGATTCTAATAAGTACGACAGTTGATACCCCAGTTGATGTTCAGGTTCTTGTCACTGGAATTGACTTTGTTGCAGATATAAAGGTAACAAGATCACAGCACGCTGAAATCATCCTACCGACTTCAGCTCAACTTTCTGGACATGGTCTCCAAAACAGAACCATTATAGTAAGGTCTTCGGTCTTTATTTCTGTACACGGTATGAATGATGACTACTATAATCCTGATGGTTTTCTTGCCCTACCTAACAATCAGCAAGGTTTAGAGTATTACATAGCCTCTTACACACCATTGTCATATAGCCACTCTCAGTTCTCTATCTCTTCACAAGCAAAGGAGACACGTGTTCACATAGAAACTGCTCAAGGTGCCACCGAGGATGTAGTACTTCAACCGTATGAGTCATACCAGTACCTTTCTGGAACAGACCTTACTGGAACCAGAATAGAAGCTGATAACCCTATTACTGTCATGGCGGGCGTAGATCAAGCCATTATACCTATAGGTATGACGGGATGGGATTCAATACTTGAACAGCTACCCCCAACAAATCTTTGGGGTGTTCAGTTTGTGGTGGGACCGTTCGCTGGAGTACCCGTTCAATATCGGTTTCGTATAATAGCCGGCAACGAAACAGTTCAAGTTACAGTGGCTGGCATTAGTATCCAGATATTAATTAGAAATTTCTACGAAGGAAGTGGCAGTGGGGTTACAACAATTACATCTGACAAACCGGTTCTGGTTGTTCAGTATATGCCAAATGGCTCACCAGGTGCCCCGTGTATGGTGCTCGTTTCACCCAAGCAACTATATGTAGGAAATATGATGATATTTCCGGTTTATCCGGCTGCGTTCAGATATATAACACTTATCGTACATTGTGATATGTTGGAAGGATTTATCTTAAATGAAGACGAGTTGATTAAGAACTGGGATATGTTGACCACGACCGACGAAACAATTGTGCGCCCTCAGTAAACAGGTTGAAGAGGGTTTGGTACCTATATAGTAAGACAATTCCAACACTGAAGTACGATTTTAATGGGTATGTGTACGGCACAGCTTTGGATCAGTTATGCTTATCCGGACCTGCAAGTTGGTTTATACCAGATGGTAGTAACTTTGCGTGTACTATCAATGGAGACAAAATAGTGGGGGATGAAGTGCCAAGACTTATGTGAGTGTGCAAATCTGGATTAAAATCGGGTGTGAAATTTGGTACACAGGTACTTTATGCATTGGTAATAAAAAGATTGATGGAAGCACTTGACACACACCTCATGGGTCCCAGCTGGATTCAAGGGTACACAGGGGTACAATTTTTAAAATGTTCGATGGGTGTTGAAAAAAACACCATCATGTTTGTCGGGTTACAAGGATTCTAAAAATGTATGTTTATACTACCTGTGGCTTACAGTTTTGGAATTATGGGGTTAAACCCAAGTAAAAAAAGGTGCAAAAGTCACTTTGGGTTTGTACCAGGGGTCAAAAATTTAAAAAGTTGATCATTTTTGTAAAACATGGTAATTGTTGAGTTTCGCCAATATAGGAATAGTTTTTGACTATCGTATGTGTTGGTTATTACCGAAAATGGCGAATAAAGTCAACAGCTTATGGCCAGCTATTGACTTCTATTGACGTGACCTTTTTCAATTCAATTCAAATTCAATTCAAATTTATTTCCATCAAAACACCAAAACAATTAAAAAAAGAGATGGAGGGCGGTACAAAAGAAAGCAAACGCCTGTAAGACATTTTGTACCACCTTGACTTTAAACCAACCAATTACATAAATACAAACAGTTACATAAACAAAAAAAACAGGTACAAAACAAAAAAGGAAGCATGCAAGCAGTAGAGTAAAGTCATTTATTCCTAGTCAATGACCAATGATTTTTTTTAAAAACCAAATACATGAATAGAGATCTAAAGGTTAGCAATTTAATTGCAAAAAAACACAGGGACATAAATAAAATCTAGAGATTACAAATTCAAAAGATGGAATATTTCCTTTTAAATTGGCGATTGTTTGGAATCTTTAACATGTCGTGGCAGTCATTCCAAAATTTGGGCCTGAATTTAAAACCGTTTTTGTACGAAACAATATGCAGCGGAATCGCATTTAGGTCTAGTACATAGTATGATTTGACTTTGATAATACATCCCCCCCCCCCCACCCCCCCCCCCCCCCCACGTTTCCATCAAATAAATGTAGGGGGGAGCATATTAATTGTTGTAATTTGAACATGCAAAATCCCTAGTTTCTTTTTTGTACATTTTACAAATGTCCAATACATTAAACCTTTTTGAATAATGGTTTTGAAGGCGATAAATCGAGCTGTTTGAATATTTCTTTAAAGCACGTTTTTGTAATTATGCCTTCTCAAGACATACTTGTTAGCATTTACCCCATAAAGTAAACCATTAGTTTAAATATGGTAAATATTATAGAAACAATTAATTTAAAAGCTCTGTTCCGGCAAAAAACATTTCAATTTTTCAGTACACCAAGATTTCTTGAAACATAGTTTGAATACATTCTCATTGTTTTTTTCCATGTTAAATTCGTCTATTGTGATTCCAGAAACTTTCTTCTTTCAACCCCGAGGAAAGTTTGCAACATTCAGAAAAGTATCACACCGTGTCCTTATTTTTGTTTGGATCGAGGAGTTCCTAGGAACATCAAATTTGTCTTTTTAGCATTTACTGAGTTGCCTTGGAACCAGGTGCCAAACCGCCTTCAATTCATTATTCACTGTAGCACATACTATTTTACATCCTTATGGGAATAAAAACATGTGTATCGTCGTCCGCAAATAATATAGTTTTAATAAATTTGATGTATTATAACAAAATTCATTCATATAATATTAAAGAGAAGTGGTCCAATATGGATCCTTGTGGCACACCACATTTAATATCTGAATTCCGATTTTTGTTGTACAAAACATATTGGTTCTATTTGAAAGGTAACTTTGAACCAATGGTGGGAAACGCCTCGAAACCATATGGTATAATTTGTTATAAAACTGTCGTGATCAATCGTGTCGAATGCTTTGACAAATACATAAAGATGCCAACCGTATTCATGTAACCATCATAGCCTTAGTTAAATCATTTACAAAATCAATTACAGCCATGTAGGTAGAATGGTTTGTACGAAAACCATTATTGTTTTTTATATAAATATCATGTTTGACAAAACTATAACAACGGTTGTATACAATACGTTCAAGGATTTTTGAGATACTGGGGAGAACTGAAACTGGACTATAATTACCAAATATTCAGGGTTATCTTTTTGTGTATAGGGACAACCTTAGCTACTTTCAAATCATCCGGGAAAACACCAAAAGACAAGGATAACTTGCATATGATGGAAAACGGTTTTGTTAATTCGTTTGCTACACGCTTAATTAATATGACTTTATTCGTCATGGTCCAGCAATTTTCCGCTACTAATTTTTTCATTATCTTCAAAATTTCGTCCTCGTCAGTTGGTTGAAAAAACAAGTTGCATTATTGTATTCGAAAGATATGATGAGAGTTTTTCCCGTATGCTGGATAGACGAAGCTAGCTGTTGGACCTTATGTTAGCGAAGTATTGATTGAATTTGTTAGCCATCACGTTTGGACATGTATTTCATTTCCATCTACAATTTTTAGTACATTGATCTGACATTTGGCCTGATAATAGAGTTAAGAATTTTCCAAGTGTTTCTCATATTTGTTTGCTTCTTTATCCAGTAAATTAGTTAAAGTAGTTCTTTTTGCTAAACGCAACAGTAGTATTTAACCTGTTCCTATATTTTTATACTTTTTATTTGTTCCCATCAGTGGTTTGAAGAATAAAGTTTTTTGTATAACCTATTTTTCCTGCGAATGCATTTTAGGAATATTTACGATAACCAAGGCGATTTCGATTCATCTTTACATTGATGCCCCTTTTTTACAAGATTTTAGACAAACATTATCATACAAATGATGTAATTTAGATACAAAAATTTCATAAACACTATTGATGTCCATTCGCCAAAACATACGGAAATCCCAATCAACTGTAAGCAATTCAGCTCCTCAATACGTAATTTTGAATCTTTAATTGTCGCATTCAATTTCAATGCGATCATTTGTATTTCTATACGTCTTAGATCAAGTTGGTAAATAAAAAGGTAAGTGGTCACTTACATCATCACAATAATACCAGATATTGGTTATGGTAAGGGAATTGTAAAAATTATTATCAATCTGGTTTGTGAAGTTGGGGTAATATGTGTTGGTTTTGTTACACTGGGATAAAGAGGCGGAGAAGACATAATTATTGATAAAACGTTGGTAGGTGTATGCACATCCTCATTTAGCAAATTATATTAAATCTCCCTTAAGTAGACAATTTTTCATTATACCGTGACTTTTGAGAGCAACACATTTGAAAAATCATTAAATTCTTTCACATCCTGGCCCGGAGGCCGGTAAACCACACCAACAATTTTTCTTAGAACCAGTACGTTCAATTTCAATGAATAAAGTCTCTACCTATTTTCAGGATGATTTATTTTAACCAAATCTGACGGGATGATAGTTTGTTGTTTTTAATATATAAACACACCACCGCCACCACGAACATTTTTTTCTGTTATAAAGTCAAGATTAGAACCATTCAAGTGAAAAATATTTTTGAGGTTTGTCCTTCAACCATTTGTTTCAACCAAAATTGTAAAGATCTTTAAAACGGAGCGAGGGTTTGTATCAGACTTCTTATATTTGCAGTAGTATAGACAAGTTTGCCTTGGTTTGTTATATGTTTTTTCAAAACATCTTCAGGAAAAATACTTGTATAAACTGTTTACAATCCTTTCATATGAATCTGTTGGATAAATTGTAGATATAATGACTATTATTGAATTTTTCTCCAAAATTACTGTCCATCGAGTGATTTTCAAACATTCTATTATATTCAAGAATAAATGTGTTATTACTTGGGATGTGATTTAAAAGGTAAGTGAATTCGTCATTGCATTTTTACCAATGCAATATTTAACGATCCTTGACCTATACTCTTAATACGTAAGTCACTACAACATTTGTGGATATAGCTTCTGCATAAAGTACATAACAAATTGTTTTTGAGTTTTTAACACGCTTTTTACAGCAACCACAAGCAAACAATACATTTTGTTGGAGAACATGAAAAACTAAGCATAACAGATAAGGACAAAACATCCTTATTGCAATCCTTTAAGCTAGTGAAACAGTTTGCACAACATATTAACGAATCAAAGCAACATTTATTTTTTGAACCAAGTATACACCAAATTGACCTTTTCACCATTTTTACAGGTTTTACCGTTTTTTTTACCCCGTAACTCCGCAACTATAAGCCATAGAAGTGTAAACTGATACCTTTTTGGGAAGCCTTGTTTAACCAGACAAATATCATGGTGGTGCTTTTCAACACATCGGAACATTATATTGTTTCCCCTGTATAACCTTGAAAACCCAGCTGGGGTCCATTAAGGGGATTGGCAAGTGCTTTCCATTCAATTTTATCAAATTGGAATAAACAAGCCTAAAGTACTGGTGCCAAAAAATTCACAAATTTAACCGGAAGCGCACACTTTTTCACGACAGTCCCCTGCTAAACCGGAAAGTTATTTTATTAGTCATTTGTGATGTTTTGTACGTAATATGTAGCTGAATAACCCAGTGTTTGATTGGTTGATTGTTGTGTTGTTATTTGTTTGGCAATACTTTTATTGAAAACGCGGTCATTTGGGAGAATTAGTATATTACAAGATATATTAGTCAGGTACAGTTTGTATCCCAGGAGAGGTTAAAATCTTTGGTTGGGGGCCCTTCTTCATTATGGTTTGCCTCCCGTATTTTTTAGTATCACTGCCTAGTGCCTGTTTCAAGCACTCTACTTGTTAGCAAAATAACACCATTACACTTTTTTTTACTTACTGTACACTTTTATGGATGGAAGATTCTTGCAACAAAATAATGATATAAATCGGTCCATCCGTTTGGATATATCAGAAGCATAAGAAAGTGTGAATCATTTAAAGTGTGAATCACATTCGGATACAGTTTTGTTCTTAACATCAAAACGAACATTTAGGAGTCTTAAATTTCACTGGGGTAATGATAAATATATGAACTTTACCAAAATCTCGATTTTGATGGGTTAAAGCGGTTGAAGAGGTTGTCGATCGGGTCACACACCTTTAAACTATAATCAGCTAAAATTGATGACCGTTCGACACAAGCACTCTTTCTTTGTCTAATACTGATGGTAATTATTTTATCTCACGTGACGTCATTTTGTGATGTCATGTGAGACGGGATTGATACATTAAGCAAATGCATGATGACTTCAGTCCTTATTAAGGCATTTTTTATTTCACAGTTACTACAACGGACTCAACATCAAAGCATCAAACTTTTCCGACAGAAAGTAAGTATTCAATTAATGCTGAAAATGTGCGAGTGCCTAAATTCATGTAATGAAGTATTATATTAAGAGCTATAATTATGATTATGATTGGCCATATTGGATATCTTAATCTACATTAAATGAGGTTATAGATAGCAACCATACATACATTCGCCTTTGATATGCATGCTAATTTACGTCTGTTTTCCCCTTACGTCAACCCATCAGTTTTATGGTAATAATACACTTCATTAATTATAATTTGTGCAAAATTTGTGGAAATTGTTTTTTCTTCGGGCTGACTATAACAGGATTTTACTATGGATAGCCCGTATTATTATTATATCACTATATCCTACGCTAGGGCGAAATTCTCTTTTGTTAAACATAGAGTTCGACGTTAGGGCGAAATTTTTTTTCGCCTTAACGTTATCCTTTGTTTGCACTTTATTCCGTCAAAAGATATGAATATTAATTTGTGCAAATGAAGGATAATCTCATTGGCTAACAAGAAACATGAATATTAATTAATTAGCATAATAATAAAGGCTCATTATAGCCTAATGAATTATTAAATTTTCGCCCTATGGTTCAATCTAGTAAAATATATATTATTATTGTTAGTGTTATAATAATTATTATTATAGTTATACGCTTATGTGTGGGTTAAGGGAAAATTCGCTATATTTATGCACTAATTAATACGTTAGGGGGAAATTTCGTTTCCCCTTAACGTTATCCTTTGTTTGCACTTTATTCCGTCAAAGGATATGAATATTAATTTATGCAAATTAAAGATAATCCACTAGACTACCAAAGGATATGAATATTAATTAATCTAAATAATAAGAAGAGCTCATTATAGCCTAATGGATATTCAAATTTTCCCCTAAGTATCATTCTAAAGTAATTATTATTATTATTATTATTATTTGTTTTCAGTCAGCTCAACATCAAACCATCACACTTTGCAGACAGAAGGTAAGAGGAACCATTTTCTATGGATCTTAAAAATTAAAACACCTTATTTGGTTTTTTGTTTGCTTGTTTTTTATGTGTTTTTCTTTGTCCAATGCCACATTTACGGTGAATACATAATTTTATATCAATTCCGGTTATTACATTAAGTATTTTATCAAAATGTTTTATGAGTGAAAGTCACTTTTTACACTGCATACCTACAATCTCGGTAAAATTTGCATGTGTAATTTTATATAATCGAATTATAAAAAATATATTTTACAATTAACGATTTAACTGAGTTTTTAATATTAAAAACCCGGGTATAGTTAAATTGCCTTAACGAAATCTAAAGTCTAGATTCTGATCTAATATGGAACACTTACCGTATGCGATTTCAGCAAATGTTTGTATTGTTGTGTTGTATTTAACTTTTTACTCACCCTGCGTTATTTCTTTTTATAGGGTGCCTTCCATTTGCAATACCAGATGACGGCACTGTCCAACCCATTGAGGATTCGTATAAATTTGGACAAACTGTGACAGTTTATTGTCGCAGCGGGTTCAACCTTATTGGTGATGAAACTCTTGTCTGTTTGGAGAGTGGGGTTTGGCATGGGGAATTACCAAAGTGTTCTCCGCAATCGACTAACGGTATGTAACATTTATACTACTTTCAATAAAAAGTGTTGTCAAATATTTAGTGTTGTTAATATTTTGTATAATGCAAAAAAGAACTTGTAATATTTTGGTATTTAATCTCCAATTCTCAAGGCGATTTCAATAAATGAATCCCAAATGTCCAACTTCATGAAGCTTAGACTATAATACATTTTTGACTCAAATATTGTATCGATGATATCGTGCAAAAGACTGTTGTTTTGTACATTTTGTTTGGGAAGTTGCACACCAAGCTTTGGAGTCGATTTTGTGTGATCAATAAGTGTAATTCTAGTTGAACCTTTGTTCCCGAGTATTTTTTTTCGTCACAATATTTCAAATCCCAATTCATAATTTAACATTTGTTATGTCTGCATAATTGGTCACCAACGTTTGGCAGCCATCTTGGATAGACAAAGTAAGTGTTCAATTTGTTTTCCTTATCACATGCAGGCAGAAGGATATCAAATACAGTACTCATATCTGCTGCTACCACAGGATGTGCGGTATTTGTTTTTATTGTAGTGGTTGTCATCGTCTGCTTCTTTTGCAAAAGGTAAATCACAGCAGCAAATGTCACTTACAGTAGTAATCAAACTAATACTAAAAACTAATCCCTATGCGACCGTCAATGCGAGCCTAGCCTTGTCAAATCTCCTCACGGATCGACGCCAAACATCTCGACGCCGAATCTTCAATTATACAATTCTGGGAATGTTCAATCTTTCCCAGAGATTTCTAAGTTATGATGATTAAATGCATGGCGAATCGTTACCTTAATTTTGATCATTGCTTATTTAACATTGTACCAAAAAAAAAAAATTGCAACAAACCGTGAATCTTGACTTTTCAAACCTAACATGATCATAATCGTGACCTAGTTGTTTTATATATAGGGATTACCGATGATCCCAAAACCCATCTATAAAGTTTTCGCACCGATATTTCAATCTGTTTGATTTAAGAGCTAAAACGTGCCTTGTACGCCCCATGCCATAAAGTTAAATTCATATTGGTCGCCACAATTTCGCTGCAGAACATCCATACAAACAACATTGAGCCCTAAGATTTAACAGGGTAAAATGAGAAAAATAGTAAGTTTCCTCAGATACCAAAATTGTTACCACTTTCCGGTAAAATCTGGGGTTCTAGGAAGAAGGCTATTAGCGATCGGACCATGCCTCTTTAAAATGAGGTGATTTTTTTTTACTTGTAGTTCAAGCCGAAGCTGAATCAGCCTTGAAAGGGACTAATGGCATGAAAAAAAATTGGCAAAAGAAGGACCCTTATGAAATCATCTCCACGAGTTTGAAAACAATTGGATGTTTACTTCTGTAAAAAACAGTTAAAAACAGGAAGAGTTCGGGGGGGGGGGATTGGTGGCAGTTTGTGGCAATTTCTGAACAAGGGATGCTGACATACTGCCATAATTTACCAAAACTTGAAGCATGTTGTCATCAGCTCAAGGACCATTGCTATTGTGCTAGTACTAATCCCGGCTAATCCAGCTTTCATGCCAGATCACTATCTTACTCACAAGCCTTCAAGTCCAATGCCTGAATCCCGGTCTGACTGATTTCGAAGGGTGTCGCCAAACCTGCTAGTCCACTGTACAGGATGCTGGTCAGGGCTGGAACACCTTGATTTTCTGTTCAGAAAAATGCCACAAACTGCCACCTGTCCCTGGAACGCTTCCTGTTTTACTGTTTTTACAAGAATGAAACATCCAAATTGTTTTCAAAACTCGTGGAAGTGATTTCAGGACGGGTACTTTTAATTTGTCAATTTTTTTAAGGCTATTCTGTCCTTTCCGGCTAAAGGAGGGTCAGTCCAGATTACCATTGACAATTGCACAAAATAGTTAGGAAGTAGTAGTTAGGCAGTATATATGTTGAAAACGAACACAAGATCTGCATGGGTATTATTTAAAATAACTTACATTGAATTTTTTTTGCTTTCCAATTTTCTTGACTTTTCTTTTAAAAGAAAATCCACAGAAAGACAAACAGTTTATGTGGTTACTCAATACCCTATACTTCCGATTTCGCCTTACTGACAGTATCCCTTGGGTGCTGCTGTTCTACACACATATGGCTTGCAGCCTTCCTAACCATCAAATAACAAATTCAATTCACCTGAACACTGAATAGCTCGTTCTCGAATTCAAACCAAACTGATATCTTGAAATCTCACATTGTTTTTATTTAGGAAAAGGAAATCGGAATGATAAACCACCCCCTATATACAACACAACATCGAAATGTCGCCCAAAAGAGAGACAAGAAACACCCCCTGGTCCATCGCTGAGTTTATCGTAAGCCCCTGGCCAATATGGTTATCAATACCTCAAATGCCCACCAGCTACAAAATTATCAATGAGGCTTTATACAGAGGTTCCAGACCGCGTGTATGTTCAACATCCCACTCTCCGGAGGTCGACCGCCTTTCTTACTGTAGTCAGTGGCGTCCGACCGCAATAACCTGTACTGTTTTTGTGATGTGTCTTCATTACATGAATGAACCAATCAAATTAGCCTTCCTGTAATGCCTGCGCGTTAGGCTTTTCTTACCAATGTCCGTAATTGGTTAAAACTAACGCACATTTTTAAGCGCCCCCAATTTTCAAAATTTGATATTTTTTGCACAGTTATGTTTGGTAATTGTTCAAGACACTACACCTGCGAACGAGAATGCTAAAAACACGTATTTATCATAACAGCGATTTTGTATTAGAATTGGGATCCCGATTGTACTAACGGCAGAGCTGGAAATGCTTACCTTCTTACATGTCCTTCCATAGGATGAAAAGTGCCAAACCTCAATAAATTACCTCTAACTTTTGACGTTGCCTGAAAACCATCAAATAACTAATGGATGAGTCTGTAACACGTATATAGTGCTATTGCCACGCTACCTTCATATTGGGAAGTGCGTTCAAGCAGCCTTTGATATATCGTAGATCTCCGATATTAAGTCTTCCGTAGTACAAAATTCCTTCGTTGCGACACATAGATATCACCTGTCGGTTATCCATTCACAGTAGAGTTTACTAGCAGTTTACCGAGCAAAACCGTCTAACATCCAATTTTTTTTGAAAAATTGGTGGCGCTCTCAAAAAATGTGCTTTGCTTTAATTACATCATATAACAACCCTAAGAATTCCAATCAAATCGTCTGGTAGTGCCCAGGTAGTTAAGAAGTTCCGTTCCCTATGCCTATACAACTAACTATAGACTCTGAGTGATGAAAAGTTCCTGAGCTTATATTTTCACTTATTGTGCAAGTATTTTAACTTATGACATAACATGTGGAAACGTTTATGTGGCTAGCTTTTCTTTATTTTCTTCAAAGAACAAATCAAACTTCGGTTATAAAGCCTAGGCGCCCCAAAATCTTTTCTAATTAAAAAAAAAATTTTAAGACATGGGACACAGGTGGCAAATCATCTTTTTGGTCTCTTTGCCACATTTGGACACTAACAATTTTTTGACGATATCTCAGGACAGGGCATCATTCCCTTTGTTCGTTCTCTCATCATAATGGACCCTCTTGGCAACTCTGCCCTGAAATTAAAATAATATAGTGCCCGTTCGATTTCGCACAATGTTCATCCGAAACAAAAATTGTTTAGTTCAAATTCGTCTCCAAAATCGAAACTGTACATTTTGCCCCCTCGATTTCGTCTTTGGTTAAACACTTCAAAACCTGTGCAACACCTAACTCGTCCAATGGTCGCACTTGTTCGTCGGTCATACAATTTCGTTGTCATGGCCACCCGATTTTCGTTATTTGCCATCCGGAATTCAAAAATTATATTTGATTCGTCGTACAGGCCTGCATTGCGCGGGTATCATGCATGCGTTAAAGGCCTAACATTTTGAAATGGCTCTTAAGGATAGGGAAGTGCCTTTATGAGGCAATTTTGTTTCGTGGTGTCTCCCTCAGGAGAGGGTGTCACTTCTAAATTACTGGGATGATTTTAACTTAATTCGAAGTTTGTGGTAGGACAAATCATTCCAGATTAATGAGTTTTTATTTTGGCTCATTCAAAATGATAAAAACACAACATTTTTACGGTTCACAACTTGATATAATTTAGAAAAATATAGAATTGGAAGCAGTCAATATTTGACTTAAACACAATGACAAACAGAAAGTATGAAAAGTATACAAGAACGTCGCTCGCCCCGAACCCCCTGACGAAATTGAAAAGACCATTGTTGAACCCAGTGACCAAAGACTTAATCCAACTACCCATTATATACCGTTTGGAAGGTTGGACAAATTCAGAGCACGGGACAAATTTAATGACCATAAGTTGAAGTCGTTTAACCATCGACATATTGATGTACAAGGACGAAATCGAGTTTGCAAATGTACCGTTTCGATTTTTTGTACGAATTTGAACTACACAATTGTTGAATTCGGAAGAACATTGTGCGAAATCGAACTGGAAACCCTATAAATAACAAGCTTTACATGGCTCTACAAAGAACACATCGCCTTAGACAGTTAGAGAACAATGACCAAATTAAAGACAGAGACAAAGCAACTTTCATACGGCAGGCATCTTAATCCGCCCCCAGCTGTTGCTACAACAATGACCAAAAACACAGTAAAGGGACAGCGAGAGTTTTCATAGGTTCAGTTGCCCATAAATACAAATGACCATGGAGAAAGTGGTATTCTGGTTTTAATCAATCGCTCGTATACAAATTAAATCCCGAATTGGGACCCCAGAATAAGTCCAGCAAGTGTCCCCACTGAGATTTTTGACCGGGGACCCTTGGGGGGGGGAAGGCAAGTGCTCTAATATCGGACCATTCCCACTCCCCAAATGGTTGCTTTTTGATGAAAATCTGACATTGATGATCCCCACAATATTAAAAAAAACTAATTTTTGAGAGGTTTGGAGGGTCCACACACTTAAAAAGTTTCGATTTATGTTTTGTCAGTAAAATTATAAAACATGGCCACACCACACTTTCCATGTGTTCATTTTATGCTTTAAAATACTGGTACAGTAATTTGGAATTTTGAAATACCTACGCACATTAGCCCTTACACTCTCAAACACCAATATAACTAACATGACTGGTGGGAAAAGCATCTAAGTCCAAGAATATTCATGACTCATGCACAACCCTCATCTGGGCACGAAATCGCTGGCCGGGCCCGCGACTCCCTTTTGCTTGCCATGCCTGGTCATATGAATGGTGGGCCGGAAGGCCCCGGTTCCGAATCCCGCAAGGCCCTTCAGTTTCTTTAGTTTCTATCTCCCTTTACCCCGTTCCCCCCTCCTCTCTGGATATAGTGCTAGAAAAACCAAAAGGCAGTTAGGGTTAGGGATCATTATAAATCTGTAATATCGAGTAGTTTCCAGCCTAACTTCTAGAGAATTGTTTTTCAATGATAGAGAATATATTGATTTAAAAAAAAGAAATCTCCAAATCGCCGGCATGCTAATCTCCTTCCCTTTCTTTAGTCCATCACTTTGAGTTTTTGGCATCAGAAGAAATATAAACGGTTAAAATATCCACATCGGTAAATATAGGTTTTCCCGTTCGGTTTCGGGGGGCACAATGTTCATCCGATTTCAGCAATTGCTTTATTTCAATTTTCGTCGTCCCAAAATCGAAATTGTACATTTTGCAAACTCGATTTTTCGTCTTTGGACATTCCAAATAGTCGATGATCCAACGATTTTAACCTATGGTCATTCATTTCGTTCGTCCCGTTTTAATGAATTTAGTCCGACCTTCAAAACGGCGATATAACGGGTAGTTGAATTACGTCTTTGGTCACTAGGTTTCAACATGGTCTTTTCAATTCGTCAGGTGTTTCGGGGCAAAACCAAATATATATTGTTGCAACTTGATGGCACCAAAATCCAGACGTTTTTTTTAATGTTGTCAAATATTGACTGCTTCCAATTATATATTCTAAATTAAAACAGTAAAAACTGTTTTAATCATTTTGCATGATCTAAAAATTAAAACCTACATTTAAACCTAATATAAATCCAATTTAATCTGGAGTTGATTGTCCCTACCACAAACTTTCGAATTTCATTTAAATCCATGTAATTTAAGGTGCAACCCTCTCTTGAGTCAACATCACTAACAAAAATTGGCGTCATACACGTCACTTCTTCCTATCCTGTTTAAAAGGGCATTAACTGTGATCCACACAGCCCTCGTCCCCCTCCCCAACTTACCTAAAAATTTGATATTCTTATATCATCTGAACCGTTAGCCTTAGTAATCCACGTATACCTAATCCTTAACCTGCAAATTCTGCCGTAATCTATAAGCAATTACATTTTGTATGTTCTGTCCGTAAACAGACAGATTTCAGCACAGTGGTCCTGTGGGGCCGTGGGAAACAAGCAATTGCTCATACCACAAAACGCCAAGATCGATCAACTCAGGATTTTCTGAATAGCTTTTCTCAGGATTCTTGGAACAATGAATAAACAGAAAGGGCTGCCCAGATAACTGGAATCTTGGGCTCAATATGGCCCCAATATATACTCAATATCGGACCGTATTGGCCTACAGTTTATCGTTCCAATATTCTTTGCTCATCGCGGGCCCCAATTGTACCATATTGGTCCCGGGCCAATGTTGGCACAATATTGGGCCAATACTTGGTAATAGATATTGAACCAATATTGGGATATATCAATTATTTTTTTATTGGCAAAATAATATATTTTCAACCTGCTTATGTAAAATAAATAATTAAATAATTTGAGCTAGTCAAATAGTTTATTTGTTTTTATTGAAATTGGTCATTTATAGTATAATATTTTGAAATATTGTGTTATGATCAAAAACAATCGTCTTGAGAGATTTAGCGTTATTTCTGTATGCTTTTTATTGCTTTTCTCCCCTGCTATTTTGAGGCAAACAAATTAGCCTAAAGCCAATATTGGGCCAACGTGATCCCAATAATTGGCTCTATTTGGCGTTGGTCGATTGCCAATATGATGCGCAATATTAGACAAATAAAGGATGCCGATATGAAGCCGATATCCACGGATTGCCAATGGAAAAACCAATAGTGGCCCAATATACGTTAGCAACGTGAGTGGCCGATGCCAAGATACCGATGGGGAACCATTTTGGGCCAATATATGCGTGCTATCGGGTGAATCACGAAATCTACCTTTAAGAGCCATTTCAAATGGTGGCCTTAAACGCATGCATAATACCCGCCCAATGCAGGCATATACGACGAATTCGAATGATAGTTTTATGAATCCGGATGCAATGACGAAATCGGTTGGCCATATATACAACGAAATTGTATGAACCGACGAATTTGAATTAACACGTCGAACCGGTGCGACCATGACGAGGTAGAGGACAATAGGTTGAAGTGTTGACCAAAACGTAAAATCGAGATGGGAAATGTACAGTTTCGATTTTTGGGACGAATTGAAACTAAGGCAAATGTTGAAATTTGGATGAAAATTGCTGCGAAAACCGAACGGGAAAACCTATATATATAGAAACCACGCCACTGGAAATGTTTTTAGTGCGGTAAAATAGATTTACCGTTGCGAATTTTTACCGCGTCAGGTTCGTTCGTTCGTGCGTGCAGTCCAAAATCACAGTGGAAGATCGTCTTTAACCAGCTTGATATTCATCATCCAGGTGATCAGGCCTGGAATTCCTCTTGGGGACTTGTAGGACTCACAGTAATCTATGATTGTGGCTAATGTTTGTGGCTCTCCGCAGTCGCAGTTTGGTGAAAGTTCTACTCCGATCTTGATGAAGGAAGTTTTTGTACGACCAACGCCCAGTTCTGACTCTGTTGAGGTTGACCAATGCTTTCCTATCAAGGTAACAGCCTTTGGGCTTGCTAGATGGGCTGTCCACAAATTGCTTTAGGTTTAAAGTAGAGGAATGACCATGCTCATACCCTTTGTCATTGATCCCGGATGATCGATAGGGATATTTGACTGCAGTGTAATGGATTGGGTAGCAAAGTGATTACGTGGAATTCTCCTGATCCTCAAAGGGTGTTGGTGGGGGATTAGACTATCAGGTTCATCACATTTCTTGGCGAGCTTGATCGTTGAAAGGTTCCTCTTAAGGTTGCAGCTGGAGCTATGCCAGACAGAATGGAAGATATTCTACAGGTGTTGCCAAAAGGCCCAACCACTAAACAAGTCTCATTGCATCATCCAGAATTTACGACATCAATCTTGGGTGAATGTACACTGTGACTCAATACTGGGGCGGGTAGTTCAGCAGTGGGTATGCCAAGGCAACAGTTGATGTATGTAAGGTGGCAAAAGATGCACCCCATCCAGTTCCTGCCGAGCCTTGAGGCGATTAACACGAGACTGCGTCTTGGCACCGAATGCCTTGGTGTGTTGATTGAAAGTCAGGCGGCGTCCATTGTGACTGCCAAGGTACGTCGGTTGTTGGGTCAATGTGACTAAGTTTTTCTCCCTCTAGAGTGATGTAGGAGTTCTTCTTGAAAGATTAACGCTTCAGGTAATCTTCGAATAACATCTCATACACAGCATTCATTGTGTACATTAAAAGGCCTAACTCAGATATTTCGAAATATAATTCTTTTGTGTAGTAAGTACCAATAGTCATCAGAACTACAGATAGTCACCTAGGTGACTATCTTTAGCTTAATGCGTATTCCAAAGTTAGAGACGAATCGGATTTTTCCTTTTTCTTGGCGTAACAGTTATTCACAGTATAATAGTGCCATAGGATACCGGTATAACAAAAATTCCCGATCCGATGTGAAAGCAAGATATATCCCGGCGGGAGCCAACAATCCGGGGCTCCATAGATTATAACGGAATAAAGCCGTGAAACTAATGTTGAGTGAGAGTCAACTGAATCGAATTGTTCCCTAGGTTGTCAACCATTTGTTCCCATATGAGTACGCCGGAGGACGATACTTATTCTACAACACCGGAATTTTATAACAAGGTTGTGGTTTTCTATATGAAGGACTCGAATTTGAGCTTTTTTATTTATTTCAACACAGTGGATTAGTATATGGACAAGCTTATGTATATGCAAAACACAACGATTTTTTTGAAAATTGGAGTGTGCCCTCATCGGGAAATCTCTTAGTCGGCCTTTAAACTTTTTTCATAAGACTAGCTAAAGCGGGAAAAAATATGCAAAGCGATAAGTTCACTTAGACTTACATTTAATGGGAGAATTTATTAAGCATATTTTTGCCTTTTGGACCCCATATCTCTTCCAAAAATTATCAATCAAGCTCACTCGTGAAGGAATTGCCGACTTAGCATCGACTACACATGTTGGCCAGACTGTTTCGACGTGTTGATCACATCGTTGGGTGAAAAACTCTTTCCTGCAATTAAGTGCCTTATTTAATCCTGTCTTGAACAGCTTCATATTGTGGGCCCTTGTTGTCCCATGCAGTGTGGAGAAACTTGAAGAATTTGCTAGCATCAATCTTGTCAAAAAGCCATGAAGACTTTTGAAGTCTAGGCCCTGAAGTCCTAACTTCTCTACTACTTCGTTGCTGTGGAGGGCAGTGGGCGTAACCAGAACCTTTTCAATGGAGCAGAAGTGGTGCGATAATTTTGGGGGGGAAAATTTGGTTCCTTCTCCATCGACACTGTCTTTTTAACGTGGGAGGGTTTGGCGGGGGCAAGGGTTCTGAGGCGGGGACGCTCGCCCGCACCCCACCCCACCCCCCTGCTTTACGGCTACTGTAGCTGAGTCTTTTACACCGGGAAACTAGTTTGGTTGCTCTTCTCTGGATTCTTTTTAATTTTAAATAGTCCGTTTACATCTCTGTATTGCCTTATGCTCATGCAAATTGCTATTAAACTAGTGTGTCATTCATTATTTATTTGTAATGTTCAATGTATTTATCCATTGATTGTTTTTACTTATTTTTTACGATAGTTTACAATTTTCGTGTATTATATTTTTGATGTTTGGATTAAAAAAATAAATATCGTGTGTACATCTGTAGAGAACCGCATAACGATAGTGGGGCCTTACTTGTTTAGTGGTAAAACAATAACATAACAATATTTCAACATCGTTTGTATATGATAAATAACAGTAATCATGGTATTAGTAACCAATTAACGCAAATCATTATAAAACATATAAGCCAAAAGATGGTAATGTTTTCTGTCCTATCTTCCAAAATATCAATAATAGGACCATAAAAGATCCGTTTAGAAAGAATCTAACCCCGGAAAATGCGCCGCAATACCCAGATTTCCAATAAAAAGGTATTTTAATTTTACAATAATTTCTTTTTGTAGGAATTTTGTGTTGAATTTGTATTTTCAGCATTCGATCATATTTTCTCTGTTGCACAAGGCGGCGTTATTAATTTGTTTTGGGGCTGCTTCTGTATGTAAGGTAAATATATATCATGTATATATATATTAAAGACAAAATCCAGGACAAAATCTTCAAACTGTTTATTTTCATTTCCTGACAGTGACAAGACTTAAATAGCGGTCAATGCAAACTTTTAACACCAAGGTCGGTATGCACAAAATGTTAGACCCGATTTAAATTTAGACCTGGTCTAAGTCAAAATTAGTTTGTCCAAAATTGAAAGTTATTCAGCTTATCTTTATAATGACTAGACCTAGCAAAATTTCAAAATTAAAATGCCACATTTCAAAATAAATGCAAAAAAAAAAAAAATCTTCAATGAACGGAAAATGTCTTTTCTCTTTGTATGGACGGATTACACTTATCCAGTTCCTCTCACTTAATTAAGACCAACAACTGTAAAGAATAGGGGACTCGGTCCGCAACATTAGTTGTCACAACGCTTTATAATTCCGCTGTCGTCTATGGAGCCCGGACTTTGGCTCCGGCGACTATGATAACTTTCACACCTTCTAACTCCCTTTTGGACAATGGACCCCAAGCAGTTTTTTAAGTTCCATGTGCAAATTAAAACCAATGGTTAGGTTTTTGGGTTTGTGTTGATAATATTGCAAGCGATAAACAAAGTTTTTTGAAAGAATGTTTTTCAAACGAAAGCCATTTGTGCCGCACAGTGTCCGCCCTCTCCCATTAAGCTTGTCAGAATGTTATATGGATTTGCCGACTGAGGAAGCGAACCCTTTCATTACACTATCTTGTCCTCTCTTAGAGACCTTCTAATCGTGTCCAACACAGAGGTTCTCAACTATGATCCAGCCAGATGGGTACAACGTCTGGTTGCGTTCAACTGAATTCCGCAAGATCCCTCCTTTTTGGGCATTGTTGAGCAGACCAAGAGATGTTCCATTGTCTGTGGCGCTGTTCCACAACCACATGTAGTGCCCTGATCTGCCTTTCCAGTAGCCCCCTTTACCAGACGAAAACCCTTAGATCGGGCCATTTCTCTGGTTCTCATCTGTTAAGGCAATCGCCATTCAGCCCATGAGGAGGTCAGCTCTAGGTGGAAGATGCTCAACAGGTTCAATAACCATAGATTTACTGGTTGATTAGCATTCTTTCTTTCCACAATGCTTATACTCCTTAGAGACGGAGTGCACGAGGTTGGGCTTTGCTTAAAAAACTCTATCTGGTTTTAAGGCGGTTGGCATCAGGTCTCTATCCGGACATAAGGGTGCTTCACAATAGATAATTGGCAGCTACGCTCTTGCTTGCTCGCTACAACTAAACGACCACTACGTCTGTGAGCAATTTTCTGCTAGGATGATAGTTGCTCCTCCGTTGGTGTTGGACGAAGACATTTGTGATAAGCCGGCAGGAGGCATTTAAATCTGAAATCAGCTACTTGGAATGGCATTGGTTGATATTTCCCCTAAGGGCAAGCATACTCTGCACCATGAGATAGTACAGGACAGGTGTCGTCGATCTCAGGGTATGGGGCGACCCCCATCTTGTGCAGTGAGATGTTGTCAAGATCTGTTATTCGTGAATATAACTTTTATTCTTCTTCTTCTTTGACGTGGGTTCCTTATAAGAGGGATTGCGTCCTAGGTAACTCGTAGGTATACAGGGATTTTATCAACAGTACTTTCACTCCCCGGGGTGTTCCAGAACCAGGTTAATTTAAGCTACGTTTGGTCACAGTGCGGTAGATGGAAAGCACACACCTGCATCTTGGATGGATTTGCACAATGGTGGTTTTCCTCATCCTCAAACAGGAGCGACATCATCCACAGCCTTGCGAGTCTCTCTTCACAACGGCAAGTCCTGCATCCCGTGCGCCAACTCCAAGATCGTCTGCATAAATAAAACGACAGGTTCCTGCACTCCTAGTTTGGTCGTTTGTATAGATTGACAGGATAGGCGTAAACAAGCTTCCTTGTGGTAGTCCATTCTTGGGCCCTACGCTATCGGCTCTTCTGAACAAAGAACATCCTGTTTTGTCAGCAAACTTTTGACATAACTCAGTCAAGCTGATGTCCTTGTTGATTTCCAGAATCTTTTATGGGGTGGCATCTGTATTACAGTGTCATAGGAATGCTGATAAGTTCGCCAACACAACTCCACCGGTTACCCATACCCCTCCCCTCACCATCTCCAATGCGCTGAGCCAGGTTGAGTACTTGGTCCGTTTTGTTGATCCGCCCGGCCTGAAACCCGCCTGTACCGTTGTCCCATAAACTACCGTGTCCGCGTGACGGAGTGTCCTAAACCACCCCTTCGTCTAATTGTGTTCGCCATTGACCAAATGCTCGTATACAAGGTCCGGTTTATTTCCGACATTTTGCTATGTAGCAGTCCCTCCTCTCATGGGGGACCTTTCTTTACACCGCGATGAGTGCTCAGTCCATCACCGTGCCCACTACTGAGAAGGAGAGGCCGGACTGTGTAGTGATCCGGTGTGGCCAGGAGCATATAGTCCTCCGGTCTCACAGATGCCCCCCCCGGGGGAACAAAGGTGGGAACAATAGGGCAATCGAACAGTTGACTCTTCACGTAATTAGTTTCACGCTTTATTATTCCGTTGTCGCCTATGAGGCCCAGAATATGATATCTGCAGGACTATGATTACTTTCCACACCGGCTGTTTGAAAATTGACTTGACCGGCCCATGACCATATGAGATCAGAGACCTATGTAATATAAACGAACAACAAAAAACAAACAAACTACAATAAACTTTTATTGATCGAACAATTCCAAGCTTATAAGATTCCCCTAGGGCCTGCCACCTTGGAGGTAAGGTAACGCGTACTAAGTAATGCTGTTAAGGACCCTCCCATTTTTCAGTATCGTTGTTCCCAAAAACGAAACGGCCATATTTCCGTCACCAAAAGACCGGCCTATTTTGGGGAAAATTTTGAAATCTTCACCCAAAGATCTTTATTTTCAAAGAATTTTTTTTTTTCAAAAATTTCACCCAAAGACCCCATTTTTTTTTTTTGCGAACATTTAGTAGCAAGATATCACCCAAAAACTCTATTCTGAAGCAATTTGGCTGTCTCTCTCACACCAACGATTCATATTATTGCCCATGGGTTTGGAAGCGCCAGCCTTACATCCGTACCCATTTCATATGTGGGGTCCCCCCAGTTTTACTCTCGCTACCGAGCCCATTTTTTTTTAACCACACGCCAAAGTGGGTGGTTGTTACCCCTGTGCATTTTCCTACTAAATATTTGTGCCTTATGTTACCACAGGAGTAGTATAGCCTTAAAGAATTGTTTTCTCTTTCCATTGGTATCAAATAAGTAACCAACAAAACATTTCCATTAATGACGTCACTATGACGTCATAGTTGAGGAACGTAGAAAATACTGGATATGGGGTGAAAACTTGATCTATCGCAAATTTTCCTGACTGAGAAACTTATTACAACCGCGTATATAAAAACGAGTCATTTTCTTCCCATCCAAGTGAGCAATAAAACCGCATGAAAAATCGGAGTATTCCTATTTTTTTTTGAAAACTGGAAGATTATCCACTGTGTCTATGGAAATTGACAGTTTTGCTGACATGCTTTTTTTTTTTAATGTCATTCTGCCATATTAGGTAAATCCAAAATTAGATTAAATTGTGGACCAATCTGCGAACAAATGTAAAGAATCTGTTTCACAACTGACTTTGAAGTAGGTAAAGGTGTCTAGATTTACCAAAACAAAAAAAGATGCCACCGTTCAGGCTGGGGAACTTGATTTTTTTCAAAATGACGGTCCAAAATGGCTGCCAAACATGGTAAAATATCATTTAACAGGCCCTAATCACTTAAAAAAGTGATCCAGTGCCAAACAAAACTGTGATGTAATACATTTTCGGTTGTTGCGAACACATAACATTGCAGTTCCAATGCTAGCTAGAGCATTTTTTAAATCCAAGATGGGCGGCCAATATGGCTGCCAAATCCTTAAATTACATAAATTCGAAATATAACTAAACTAAAAAAACGGGAAAGGCACAATATCATAGCATTATTGATATGGCTTCATAGTACGGGCCACCAGGTGATAGCCCTCATTGAATGTTGGTACAAAATATCAGGGTACGGGTTAGGGAACTTGGATTTGTGTTTCAAAATGGCATCCAAATGGCCGCCGAACAATGGTAAAATTCATAGAATAGGCATTAATGAGTTTTAAAAAGTGATACAAGTTCCAAACAGTGTGATATATATAATTATATGTTTAAACACATACGTGGCGTTCGATGCTGCTAGCAATATCCCAAAACCAGATGGGCGGCCAAATATGGCTGCCCAAGTTTGTTGGATATTTACCACCACAAACTTTAGAACGAAAAAGAGAAACATGTGTCATAGCAATTAGTGATTGACATTCCTAGTGGTTCCTCATTGCAATAATGGTACAACGTATCAAAACGTCCACATCACTTGTATCCCACACCACTATGGCTTCTTCATTTGAAGAATGCATACTGCGAAGTCCCATGAATCCTTCGAAATGGCTTGTTTTTATTAGAGAATACTTAAACAGAGGCCTGTTCCCTAGGCCTGCCCTTCAGAGCCGGTCAACTTTGCTCACCTCAAACAGAATTGTGAGGTGGTAGCGGAGTTTCTCATGCGGAGGGGCAGAATTCTTCGTCTACTCCTGGACGATTGGCTGCTGGTAGCGCCCTCCGTTCACAGGTTCAAGGCTTTTTTAGAGGAGGTTCTGGACCTAAGGTCACCCGGTTTTGTTGTCAACCTCGTCAAGCCAATCCTCTGTCACCACCAGAACCCAATATATGTTTCTGAGGGCGAGACTGGATTCTTAGTCGCCAAAGGAATGAGACCTTCTGGTGAGGCCTCGTTCATGACATGTGCCCATAGGCAGTTTTTTGGATAGTAGTTTGGTCCTATCCAGGGTGTAGTTTTGGTTGCCGGGACTACTTGCCTTTACTGCCAGTCTCATTGGAATGTTCCCCGCTTCAGACTACTCATTAACAGGGGAATTCAGACCCACATGCTCAGGATCTGGCCACCGACGAGGTGCACCCATTGTCCCTCTGGGTTCCAGTGTCTTCGGCGTTGGCCGCGACCCCGCAATAGGTGGACACCTCCACACAACTTCAGGAATTCAGTGCCCTCCCTGCAACAATACAAACGCTGTCAAAAGTCCCATTGTTAGCTCACCACCTAAGGTCCCACGAGTGTCCGGGCCAATGCTCTCCAGTTTAAGCTTGCTACAATATGAACGTGGTCGAGCTGTGTGGGCTGTCTTTCTGGCGCTGAAGCACAGGGTCACTCTGACTAAGAGAAAGTGATCCGGCCGGGTCCGATGCGACAACAGAAGGTATGACCTCCCCGACAAGGAGTGGAGATGAGAGCCCCAGCTTGCAGGAGACAGCAAACTCCTACTATGGAGCCAATGCCCCTGGGCTGTGGGTCGGGATGAAATGGTGGCGGATTTGTCATGATCACTGACTACAACCTATACACATTCCCTCAATTGCAGAATGTCAATCGAGAGTCCTCGTCCTGGTTCTTTTTTTGGTGGTTTCCATGTGGCTGGCTCGGCTCTGGTTCCCACGGATTCTAGAGTTCTATTCAGTAACTCGTTGTTACTTTCGTCGTTTGGGATCTAGTAATCGGTACTCCAGCCGATTCGTTCATCCCAGAGTTCCAATCCGCGTATTCTCAACCTGACTGTCTGGCACATTTCCGCCAATGGCACCCTCAGGCGGGAATTTATGAACAGGCTGCCGCGCTTACTGCTCGGGCATGCACTAAGTCAACCAAGATTCTTCCGATTCGTCACTCCATTTGGTTGAGGTCCTTTCAGAAGCCCTTCAGTAATGCTTTAAGGGTACCACTTTAAGTGTCCTAAACCCGGGCACCAACCTTTTCCTGGACGACCATCGTGCGCCTAAGGCCAGGTCCGTGACGACCGTTGGGCATAGCATAAAAGACAGTCTAGTTCTTTGCGAGAAACCCACCAGTGTTAGGTGGAGAAGGGCTCCTTCCTCTGGACCCACCGCAAGTGGGCCTCGTCATTGGACAAGCCATGTTATTTTCGGAACCCCGAGAAATGCTTTTTCCTCAGACCGCCGAGTGAGGCTACCTTTTCATAGTGGCTCACGTCTCAGTGCTAAGAACTGAAGTCACAGTGGCGGGTCCCACTCCAATGAGAAAACAAACCCAGGTGACATACCGTAACATGCCCTTCGCATATTCGCGAGGACGGGCTATTATAGACCAACTGTGTCCATTTCTTCTCTCTGAGAGACCACGAGGAGCGCCCCAATCTCATTGCGGTAACAACTTACTCTTTGGACGGCCCCCCAAGCCCTCGTGGCAGATTGCTTTTATGAAATCCCGATACTGCATACAATGCAGACAGCGGAATCGAATCTCTCAGATTGGCACACCTAAAACAGCATTTACAGTAAGCGCCTCCAAAAACATCACGATCGGTTGATCGGCTCTTGGTTAGGTCCCTGATGTGACTCGCTCACACCTTCCTCTTTGAATTGACAAAGGCCTCTCGATTTCATGATTCCTGGACCCTATATATAGGATAGAGTTCCGCAAACCACGCTCAGACTTTAATTTCTGAGACATTCTCGTGCAGAGAAGGTAGAAAATGCTACTTAGCACTATATGCTGGTAGAAAGTGGCCAATCTCTCGGTGCGATGCGGGATCCTGGTCCTACCTTCCCTTTTCCTTCTTTCTCCACCTTCTTCCACCGCCTGACTACCAGGGGATACTGTGCAAAAGTGAAGACGCGAAGATTAACTATCAAGAGGTTGTATTTCTTTCTTAGAAGTCAGAGGGGGGTACTTACCGTTTGAAACCTACCCTCCACGACCTAACAATCCACTCAGGATTTTTTCCTCATCCACAGGTATCGGAAATGGTTTAATATTTTGGCAAAATGGAGAAACAATTTGGGTTAAGGAGATGTTTTCCCTCCCCTCCGCGTGTATTGGCGCGGTGATCCGCCCGAAATGTGTTTTAATGTGGTATGAGGTTACTGGTCGGGGCCAAATGAGGACATTTCTTGACAGGTTTCTTGCCTAGTGTTTGGCCTAGCCCAGCCCTAGCTATCCTAACGTACGTTAGGTACTATTGTTCATAAATGCTAGCCCAATTTCTTCTATCCCCATCTCTACTATCACGTAAATATCGTCCAATCATTGCTGCTGCAATTGATATGTCTCACTCTAGCTGAACGGTCATCTTCAGACAAAGATGAAAATACGTATTGTCTCATTTGCCCGATTGCCAGACATTCTACACCTTGGTTTGTTGTCTTTACTATTTTTGATAGCTCTCATGCCCTCTCTCCATTGCTCTTGACTGTAAAGTTTGGCAAACTGCGCAACAGCATCAACGTTTCTCCTTCTTCTCAAAACTTCGAAATGATGCCAGACTTAGTCTAGACCTTAAGACGGCAGAATTTTCAAGACAGGAAGACATAAAGTAAGAATTCGTAAGGGCTATCGGCAATTTTATAGATTTTAGCAACCATACAGGCTGTTATCGTGATTTCGAATTAATGCTAACAACCAACGCAATCATATATTTGTAATAATGTTAAGCTTGATATATAGTCGCCTTTTATAGAGTGGCCTGCTCTTTTGTGAAATTTCACGCAGTTGCAGAGATTTCCAAGAATTTGCAGCCATATTGGCCGTCCTCTTGGTTGGAACATTCTACAGCATGGAAATGTCATGTATGTGTGTTTGTAATAACTGAAAATTTAATCACAACTTTGTTTTGGAACTGTATCACTCACTTTTTTTAAAACTGAGTTATCTGCCTATTTTTCTATGATTGTATCATGTTCGGTTCGGGCGGGCCATTTTGTCCACCATTCATTTTGAAAAAAAATCCAAGTTCCCCCCACCCTGCAAACCCTTTACTCATTCAATTAATATCAATTAGGGCTAATCACTTGGAAATTACTAGGAGACCTATCACTAATTCCTATGATGGTGCTCTTTTTTAGTATTATCATAATTTTGTGGTACAATTTCTAAGGATTTTGGGCAGCCATATTGTCCGCCATTTTGGATTTTGGAAAGATCAGCAACATGGAAGGCCATGTATGTATTCGCAGTAACCGAAAATATATATAATCACAGTTTTGTTTGGAATTTGTCTCACCTTTTAACAACTGAATTATGTCTTTTCTATAAATTTTACCATGTTTGGGCCGCCATTTTGGACGCCAGTTTGAAAAAAGCCAAGTTCCCCAGCCTTCAAACCGGCGGCCATCTTTTTCTCTGCTATATCTAGACCCTTTACCGTACTCATAGCAGTGTGAAAACAGATTCTTGTACAATTTTTTCGCAGCTGAATCAGATATTTGGGTTACTATATAGTGCTAAGGTACAGCTAGTTTTCATGATTGTATCATTGGAAAGAGGAGGACCACAGCTATCCATTTGTATCACTATCACGTGCTGTAATTCCCTGTGGTCGTACTAGGAGCAAGGGTGTGCGGGCATTTCAATCTTTCCCGAATGGGGTGGTTGCTATACCATATCCATTACTTGGGATCACTATCTTTCCCGACCCCGATGGAGGGTTTGTTTTTGCATGAAGGGAGCGTAGATGGTTCAATTGACAATACAATTAAATAATTTGGAACCACAAAAATGGTTTTAAGAGAAGCAATACGAAAAAAATATTGAAGTGAATGGTAATCACCCCCCCCCCCCCCTAAATCACCCCCCCCCCCCACTTACGGTAAACAGGTTTACCGCACATGCATTTTCCTCTTCTCCATTTTATGAGTTAAAATTAAAATCGGAGTCCCAATTCGCTCTACCGTTTGGGATTGATTTCATCAAGTTTGGCTTTTAGTAGGCTACTTTTAGGTATGCAGTGTTTGTGTTTCATTTCTCGTGCTTCGTCGCCGTAATTTTTCAAAGAAGGCCCCCAACCTCGTCATCCCTGGCTTAGTAATAAGGCAATGCATATGTGGGTGGCAATGGACGGTGCGCACTTTCAGAAGTTTTTAATAACTTGAAAATGAATTATATACTTCGTCTCCCAACCTTTAATCAACAAACTAATTGAACAATGGCGGAGAGATGGTTGTACCATCACTTTAGGATTGTTTAGAGTTCCCTGGTGACCCAAACTTTGCATGATGGTACTGAGTACTTTTGTTGACTTTGTTAAAATACTTTGTTCTCGAGGGGATTTTCGTTTTCGTTTCGCTACCTTCCGCTACTACAGAATCTCCTTGTTTGGTTATCTTTCTGTCACCAAGCTCTTCGTTTTATGTTAGTAAATAGGTCAATCCAAGTTGGTTTTCGTTTTCCACCACAATAGATAATAGGTCTCCAGCCCCTATTATCCCTAACGTAAGTTTTCATCTCTGTGAAAAACAATTTTAAAAAGAAGCTGATTTCAACTGATTTTGGTAAGTATGGGTGTCAACATTTACAAAAAAAGTGAGTTATCGAGGGTGGGGGGGAGGAAATGGTTTTTTCGGGGAGTAAAGAAGGTCAATAAACAGGTTCAAATTTTGAAGTAATTAAAAAAAAAAAAAAAAAAAAATACCAAAGTTTTTTTTTTAAAAAAAAAAAATGTCAAGTTAATCATTAAGGACCATTCAAAAAGGTATAGTTGTACGATCTGCGGGCCGACGAAAGTTTTGGAGTTATAGGCTAAAAAAAACAGCAAAAAATCAATCAAACAGTAATTTTCAGTTGTAACAATTAAAAATTACTCCGATTTGACAAAAAAATGGTTTTTGTGCAAATTATATATGGCGCTCTACGGAATTAAAATAGGAATAGTTTTGACTGTCTAAATGCTTACTGACCGAAATAGGGGGGAAACACAAGGGTCAGCCCTATGTAAGCAATGGATGTGACCTTTGTTCCCCCTACTTTCTTAAAAATTTGAAAAAAGAAAAAAATATTCCATTTTTTAATGTTTTTCTTTTTATAATTTTATTGGTACTGTTATCGGTGCTTTGCTTTTTTAAAGGTGTTGTAACGAGAGATTTCACATAATCAGGTTGTCTCTAAAAAATCGCACCAAGTTCTGATTTTTGCCCTGATTTAAAGTTTTCATCAAAAATATCCCCATCGGAACGATTAAGCTGAGAAATGTTTCTTTGGTACAAAAATTTTGAAATTCTAATTTCGTATATAGTTAACACGAAATTCGGCCTATGTTATACATTGAAATTAAGCAAATCGAAATCACCGTGTTTCTCTTTTAAGACATTTCTTGTAGCCAATAAAAGACGCTGACAAGAAAGAATTCTATTGAGTGTTTAATCTATTTGAAAGTGAAATTACTATTATGACACAATATGAGTGCCCCTCAAAATATCTTCTTGCCAATTTATAAATCTGGGGAAATAAATGAGTGTTGTCTCCCATTGGTGTAGATTTTTCTTATAATCGTGTTTTGTGCAGGGGATCTGCGGTGTATTTTGATGTTTTTACCACCAGGCCCTAAGTACAGGGAATAAAAAAAAAAAAAGAAATAAAAAGATTGAAACAAAAAAAACCAAGAAATCCATGCATCCTACACCCCCTGCCACGTTGGAACAACCCATATATATCCCAAAATGCATTGTTTTATATATTAGGCCAAAATGGCGTCCAACTTATTCGACGAAGATGTTGTTCGCCGAACTCATCGTGGAACTTTCAATTTGGGACTGTTCTCCGTAATTACGAAGGCACAGTGTTCTACGAGGATTTCGATGATGAGGAAGATACTATCAAGAAAGGTTCATGGTTCGTGATTTGTAGCGTGGTATCCGAAAGGTCGAGAGGAGATTGTTCCAGAAAATAAGGTTAATAAATTCGCGGCACGTTCGTCATTCAGTTGGCATTGCCAGGCTTGCAGGCAAAGCATGACATTGCCTATGCATTGCCAGCTGCACTCCGTCTTTTTTATAGTCTGCATTTATGATGACATCATGACATACCAAATTACAGTCTATCACACATGCACCACATGGGATTCTCAGATCTGTAAAAACAGGTCTGTGTACACATAGAGGTAAATAGAGAAGGGGGGTGGAGCTTTTTTTTTTTTTCCCCCCAGAAATAGGGATGAATTTAGTATCTGCCACCACTTAAAATTCGGCACCTTTAAAAATGGGCGGTTTCTCCCGTTAATGTTGCGATTCCGTAGCCTTGTGGCAGAATACTAAATTCTTCCCTTTAGTTCATTATTCATTATGACATTTTCAGGTTGACTTGCGAGTTTCAGGGTTTCCAGCCAGAGCTGAGGATCAATCACCATCAAGAGATGGTCATGTCGAGACTGCATGCATTGTAGTCTATTGTTATTGCGTAATTGTCCTCTTTTCCAGCGTTTGATGATTTAAAACTTGATTTTTTGTGATTGAAGAGCATTTTTTATGCAAATAATGAATTTTAAAAAAATAATGAAAAGTTTCGGCGGCAGGGTTTGGAGCATGCGGGCGGTGGACGCAATTCTAAACGTTCATTCCATGGCCTAATCTGTTCAAGTGGTTTAAAGCCGTCTTCGCATTGTCCCATTGAATGAACTGTCCACTTGAGACGCTCTTGAAAGGGCTTGGATGCCATGTGTGTTATGAGATCTGCACGGCGCCGAGAGTGATCATCGCTTATCAAAAATCATATCGGAGAAAAAGACCTCGGCGTGACCTACGCGGAAAGTCTTAGTCTTGTACTTTTAGTAGAAGAGACCATTTCTGCAGGTCTTCCCAGGGCAGCATAGAGGTTATTGCGGCCATTTTTAATTTCTAAATGTGTTCTCGTTGCCGCCAACCCGATCGTTTTGTGACTTTGCGTTAACATCTACAATACAAATCTTCAGCCATATCTACCGCAAGTGACAAAACAGCGATATTTTCATTTAGGTCATAATTATATTTTGTGGGCAAGACCGGGGTTTTTAACACTTTAAAACGATGTAGAAAGAGTTCAGAAGTGCAATGCACTAAGTTGTAGCGCTGGCCAAGCAGGTCGCGTATGTTTTTAGGGCAAAGAAAAATGCCCGGAAGCACAATGTTTCTCCGTATTTTTCTCATTCGGCGGCGTCTTTGACATGCACATGTATTTCATGCAAACGATGTATGCTTAATTTAAAGCTTTGGACATGATATTAAACTAAAGTCTAAAGCTTGAAATCATCAGAATCGGAAAATCGCTGCAATCCACCCTGCACCTGCCCAGTGTTCGATTTAGAGAGGGTTTTACATGCACAAATGCATGTAACATTGGCCCTATGCATGTAAAATTTTGTCGTGCATGTAAACTTTTGTGCAATTCAGCCTATTTTCAACGAAAAGAAGTCCTAATTGTGCATGTAACTTTAATTTCCTAAATCCGGACACTGCACCTGCCGTAATAAATCTCGCCCTTGTGTACCACCATGTTTGTTTAGAATTGCGGTGGTGGTTGTTGCATTGGGGGACAATTTCGCTAGTATAGACCGGGAAAATCAATTTGCCACGATCGATAATAGTCCCATTCCTTGGTAATTGCTCATACGAACATTGAATAATACAGGCTGTCTAGGTGCACACCCCCTTCTATAATACATACCTCTAGGTGTACATCACTCCTGCCTTAATTCCTACAAACACAGTCACAGTCTCAGTTCATATATCCGCATTCGTGCATTCATTTTCATGATTTTGGCACATGGCAGAAAATCGCACCCCAACCCAATGGCGCTGTGGCATCGGGCATGTTGGCCAACGTGAAACACTTTTTTCAATTTTTTTGCAATGCATTAATGCCCATGATATACTACCGTCACGTGCTACTGTAAAATCGTGGATTGATTTAGTATTCTGCCACGTCCCTTCAACGTGCAGTTTATTCCATTGAGGGTGCCGAATTCTAGGGTATGGACGTCCGAATTTTCACCGATGGATGGGCGATAATGTACTTGGATACCGTCAATGAATATTTTGCACATATTCCTGCTGAGCATGACTCCGCCTCATGTACACTTATCATAATGCCATTCACTTAATTATGGAGGTCCTGCCAAAATAGTGTGTAACTGTGACAAATTAATGTCTCACATCTCCATTAATTTTCATGCTTGCAAGCGAATAAATATTACCGGGATTCCACCTTTAAAGTAATTCCTTAAAGAGTTTTATCAAAACAAACAGGAGAGTCGTAAATATCTTCATGAACTTTTTATGAAGTGAAATTTAAGAAATTTCCAAGACTTGTACTTAAGATTCTGACGGGTGACTAAGTCCCTCGGATGTTGTATTGCCAGGTGCTTAATGAAGCTTTAGCTTGTATTTACAATTGGATATTACTGGCTAAAAGGTAGAAGAGGTGCTGCGAAGCACCGGTGTTATATGAAAATTGGAGGTGACATTTTTTTGCAGTGGTCGAATTTGAAGGCTACACCCACAAAATGTCATAGCTGATACACAAATGTTTTGGGACTTCACATATACTTGTTAAAGGCATACTTAAGAAACGTCATGTGAAGTCCCAATTAATTGGGACTAAGTTTGCACACCCACAACTGTCTTTACACAAACATAACAGGGAGAAATTTTTCTTTCACTCGATTTTTGAAAGATAGAGATTTACTATACTTTGCACCTGTCAATTGATGGTCCCCTCCCATGGGTACCCGGGATGGCCCGTAACTTGCATTCACGTTAGCGCGGGGATTTGAATCATTTTTTTTTCGCCCGGGGTGGGTCCGGGAATATACCGGGGTTTGTCGGGGGAGTTCACACTGGCCCAAAGGCCGGGATTTTGGGGCAAGGATTTTGGCCGGGATTGAGCTGGGTTTTGCAATGAAGCTGACGCGTGACACATTGAACAACATTTGCCGTGACATTCACTCTAGCTAAATTACCGTGCCGGGGCTACTGGCGGTAGCTTGACTGGGATTTTGTATAACAGTTGGCCCGAAGACTGCAGTGCATTGCAGTGGCAAAACCAGCTACACAAAATGCAACAAGATCATTGACTTGCAGGGGCTGCATGCGATGAAGCATGTTACAACTTGAAAAAACTTGAAAACTGGTTAGCTCCGATGTTTAAGAGCTATATATTGCAGCAGAATCTTTTTTTTCCAAAGTTGGAGTATTACACGAATTAGCCCTACTATTATTTCAAACATGCACAAGCTTTCGATTTCAAAGATTTTTAACGGTGGCCGCAGACTCTCCCGATTTTTGGAGTCTTGCAATTTATTATTCGCTGTAATTTTCTTTTCTGCGGTGGCAACCTTTTGGCCTGGGTTTGGCCATGCCTTGGTTTTGCCCAGTTTGTTCGTGTCAATGGAACCGTCCTAGCCCCTCCCTCCATAATTGAAATGCGGCCAAAATGAACTGGGGAACCCCTGCGTGAAACGTATTAAATAATCCAGCATTAGAAGTTAAAAATAAAAACTCGGCAATACTGTTTTTAACAAAACATCCAATATTGGAAAAGAAATTGTAATTCCATCAAGCAATAAAAATCCCCGTAAAAATCCTAATGTTTCGGCACAATCATTTTGTAGTCTTAAGTAGTAATAGGGTGGTCACGATGAAAATTTGAAGTATCTCCCCAGATTTATTTTTCAAATTCATAAAATTATAAAAAATTGTCAAAAATATTGAAAAAAAACTTTTTTGAATCATCGAAAATGGACATTCCGTTACAAAGTTACAGCCTTCTAAGATTTACAGAAACTAGCGTTTTTTACACCCCCGTTTGACAATTTTTCTTGAAATGATGTGTAGCGTATTTAAGGAGTAATAAATTTGAGAATACGTTGTGTGTTGTGTGATTCATTTAATTTGTTAATTTTGTTCGTCCTTCCATGCCAAAAAGTTAAATAGAATAGTCTTGTTTGTTATA